>CM026404.1:411412-438100 GCA_014843695.1 Archivesica marissinica
CTCAGCATCGACCTGCTCGTGGTGTGGTAAACAGTCACCCTCAGCATCGACCTGCTCGTGGTGTGGTAAACAGTCACCCTCAGCATCGACCTGCTCGTGGTGTGGTAAGCAGTCACCCTCAGCATCGACCTGCTCGTGGTGTGGTAAACAGTCACCCCTCAGCATCGACCTGCTCGTGGTGTGGTAAACAGTCACCCTCAGCATCGACCTGCTCGTGGTGTGGTAAACAGTCACCCTCAGCATCGACCTGCTCGTGGTGTGGTAAACAGTCACCCTCAGCATCGACCTGCTCGTGGTGTGGTAAGCAGTCACCCTCAGCATCGACCTGCTCGTGGTTTGGTAAACAGTCATAGTGTAACCACACATCACACTCAGATCTTCCTTTTTTAGTCCTCGTTATTTGAACAAATTGAGATAATCATCAATTCTTCACAGTGTTTTTCATAAGAACACATTATTTTCTGAGAATACTACCTCCTAGTTGGTGAGCGATATTATGTATGGTCATTTTCTAAATAGAGAACATTTTTCGTATCACCTGCCGGATTTGTCACGTGATCCTCACGAGCTGCTATTGTGATACGGATAACGTGAAAGCATATCATCGGTCGTCTCCCCGTAGCAGACTAGGAAAGTCGGTCTCCCCCCCCCCCCTCTCTCTCTCTCTCTCGATATAGATCGAAACGAAACCGAGACTAAATCCGTTGAGGTCCCATCGGACATGTCACGTTCATGTGCTATTGATATGTACTAATGCACGCACCCCTGTGCACTCTGTCACGTGTAACAGGGGCCAATATATAGTAGGCACTCTGGCGTAGGTTCGTTATATTTCTTTATTTACTGTTTCCGTATATGGAAAAAGGCCTAAAACATAAGTAAATACATACAAGAGCATATAAAAACAAAGTATAAAAACATTTCAATCATTGCATAAAACCAGACATATACATGTAGAAAATCGATATTAATATAATACAAAACTTACCACAGTGTCTGTATGCAACTACTCAATATATATTGGTAGACTATTTAGTATTATAATTGCTCTATAATTGTAACACGTTACTCGTAAGAGTTCTCCTGGGTTGTGACCAAGCACGGAAGTTGTTGAAAGAAATACATTAGTAACCAATCCATACAGAGCTCTCATCCACGTTCATACAATCTTTCATTCATACAAATACAACAAACAAAACGATTGGACACCGTACAAACATAGACTGACAAGTATTCACGAGACAAAACACGTGCACGGCAAAATTGCCCCGGGAAACATCTCTAATTTCCGTCTCCGACGTAGATTGTCGAATATCCCCGATTCAATTCCGTTGCATACGACATAAAGAACGAAGATACACGAATTTAAAAGGCAGTAAACACATGCGCGATGTTTAAGCAGTTTTATACGTTAAGCTACGCCGTTCACGGTAAAACACGATTGTACTCCTATAGTACAACCTGTGACATACGTATGTCTGGTGTATGGGCAACTATCTGCACATTTCAATAGAGAAGATAAAAGCTGACCTATTTCAGGGCTACAGGAACCTGTGGGCTAATCAACGTATGTTGAATGTGATTGAGCAGCTGATTGGACCAGATATTGCGGGAAATGTTGTGTGGAATCTTCGCACAAAAACTCCCCAAAACGAGGCTACAACAGTTCCATGGCACCAAGGTTAGTAGTGTGGCATACCTCTGGCAGTCTTGTATTTGCAGACAGTGACATCACCTGTACTTGTATCTTGTTGTATTTGCAGACAGTGACATCACCTGTACTTGTATCTTGTTGTATTTGCAGACAGTGACATCACCTGTACTTGTATCTTGTTGTATTTGCAGATAGTGACATCACTTGTACTTGTGTCTTGTAGTAGATAGTTATTATGAGTATTTTTATACACATTTATTTTAGCTCGATTGCGAAACAAGTTTGTTCAACTTATATGAATCACTCTCGAGACCTCATTCCTTATGGAATCCATCGCCACGAGGGTGAGAGAAGAGGCAATGTGGAATTTAAATGCATTGCCTATTAAGGGCACAATCGTAACTGCTCCAGCGGGGCTCGAACTCGGAACTCTGGACCTTTCGCACCTGACGCGAACGCGCATCCACTGCGCTATCACGACTTCCACTTGTATTATGAGTGTAGATATAGATGCCTCCATGGCCAAATGGTTAGGGTCGTTGATTTGAGTCGTCATACGACACCAAAGACTAACGGGAGAGAGAGTTCATTTAGTGCTCGTTCGCCAATCCCTTAAACTCCTTGTTTCAACTCCGTTTTACTACATTGTATACATATGCATTGATACTGTCTCTAGGTGGTGTAGGTACATTCAAGGTCATAAGCTAGTACATTTAGCCGTACGTATTGCTTTCATGTTTGAAAATGAAATGTTTATTTTTAGATTGTGCATATCTGGACAAAACGTCATATCAACAGCATATACCGACAGCATGGGTGCCCATGCTTGATGCCACCGAGACTAACGGGTGTCTAGAGGTAATTTGAAACTGTACTAATATATGCCACATTATTAATTAGAAAATTGCAGACGGATCTGTAGTACAGTGGTAACACGCTGGACTGGTAATCCAGGGATCGCAGGTTCGATCACACGTCTGGCCCTAATAAAAATAACAGTCTTTCAGATGGGACGTTAAACAGATGTCTCGTGTCGGTGCTGTACACCGTGCACGTAAATGAACCAGAGGAGATTCTGGAATGGGTCTCTGTCTGTATCATTGCACTATCCTCCAAAATCGAAAATGACTAATCTCTTCAGGAGGCGTCGCTCATATGGGCAACCGGTAGCGACGATAAATAAACGTAAAACACAGAAGGTAGAATATGGCATTATAGGTACAATTGTGTGGACACATGAAACAATTCTGACGTGTATACCACTGTAACATATCATCACTGATGGTCACTGGTTATTGCCCCGCTCAGACCGTGTTTCTATATATGACAAAGCTGGCGATTTCTTACGGAGGTTGGTGCACCAAGAACTGGTTAACCGCTGGAGGAGCCTGCCCAGGAAAGGTGTTGTTAGGTAAGCCGCCCGTCGCTCATATGGGCTACCGGTAGTGACATTAAACGTTGAATAACTGTGTAAAATGTGTGACCGGATTTGAGCTGAAAATGATATCCCATATATAACTTCCTGTATTGACATTTCAACGCAAGCATATTTAATTTAGTTAATACAAATTTATATTAGCTCAATTGCAAAAGAAGTTCTTTCAACTTATATTAATCACTCTCCAGACCTCATTCCTGATGGAATCCATCGCAATGAAGGAGAGAGAAGAGGCAATGTGGAATTTAAAGTTAAATGCCTTTCCTAAGGGCACACTCGTAACGGCTCCAGCGTGGCTCGAACTCCGGACCTTGGCAAGCTTGATCTATTTTAATATAATGCTTGGGGTTTAAAGGGTTCAAAGCCGACCTGACAACATGCGTGTTGATCATGCGGAGACTCTCCGGTTGTTATTGATCAAGGAGAACCACTGGTGCCCCTCTAAGCGGTATTTCCGGCTGTAACAAAGTCCATGTGGGATGGCCGAGCTCATGGGTAGAACCGTCACCTTTCCGCAAGCAAGCTGAATAGCTTCTAAGATGAAAATAAGAATGGATTTTGTGGAAATTATGTTACATTGTTCATACACATGACTATATTAAATACAGTCTACATCTGCTATGTCAAAGTCGGTTATGTCGAATTCTCCAGTTATCTCGAAGTCGGATCAAATTCCCGTTTTAGACACTATCGTTGTACATATAACTGGCTCTGTTTATATAGAATTTCGGTAAGTCAAGCTTCGGTTATGTCGAAGTATTTTGTTCGGTCCGACGGAATTCGACATAACGGATGTAGACTGTACTCGAAGCTAACTCCTAGATACTCTATGCACACATTATATGTTGTAAACAGAGTTGTTTATTATGAAGAAATCTACATTACAAGCTACGGTGGCTTTCAGTTTGCTGAGCGAGGACACCGGTCCGGACATGTTGCATTGCACAGGTGCTGCTGGGGCAATACGTGGTATGTCCAGCTAGACGAAGAGGAGATGGAAACAAAACTAGGTGAGTAGTCCTCGTGATCAGGGCATGGAACGTGAGAGATATCGGTGAGTAGTCCTCGTGATCAATGGAACGTGAGAGATATCGGTAGGTTACTGCACCTGTGGCATTATGAGTGGTCCTCGTGACCAAGGCATGCAACGTGAGAGATATCGGTGAGTTACTGCACCAGTGACATTATGAGTGGTCCTCGTGATCAAGGCATGGAACGTGAGAGATATCGGTGAGTTACTGCACCTGTGACATTATGAGTGGTCCTCCATGGGACTTTAAATGCTCTTCAGGCTAAATGACAGGTAAAGATGTCCATATATAGAAGTGTGCGCACGATTACGTATCATCCTGTCTCTCTGCATGTAGTCATGTTAATAAGTGGGCGGGAATATTGGTTGTTAACTTGGGAAGATCTGAGATAGAGAGGAGAGTCTGGATACAGCGGGCTAGGAGTTAGCTGGACGCTGAGAGCTGAGATAGAGAGGAGAGTCTGGATACAGCGGGCTAGGAGTTAGCGGGACACTGAGAGCTGGGATAGAGAGGAAAGTCTGGATACAGCGGGCTAGGTGTTAGCTGGACGCTGAGAGCTGGGATAGAGAGGAGAGTCTGGATACAGCGGGCTAGGTGTTAGCTGGACGCTGAGAGCTGGGATAGAGAGAAGAGTCTGGAAACAGCGGGCTAGGTGTTAACTGGATGCTGAGAGCTGATATAGAGAGGAGAGTCTGGATACAGCGGGCTAGGAGTTAGCCCGTATGACCCTAATTAAAATGACAGACTTTCAGATGGGACTTTAAACCGAGGTATCATATCGGTGCTTTACACCGTGCACGTAAAAGAACCAGAGGAGACACTGGAATGGGTCTCTGTCTGTATCATTGCACTATACTCCAAAATTCTAAAATGACTAATCTCTGCAGGAGGCGTCGCTCATATGGGCAACCGGTAGCGACGACAAACAAACGTAAAACACACATTATAAATACTAAATATATCTATGGTTGTATTGGTTATTATTCAGGTTGATGCGCAACTCAAGTAGTTATTGCAGTTTGTGGTTCATGTACCAGTTCGTGATGTTGTAGTGGTCATGTACCAGTTCATGCTGTAGTAGTGTACATGTACCAGTTCATGCTGTAGTAGTGTACATGTACCAGTTCATGCTGTAGTAGTGGTCATGTACCAGTTCATGCTGTAGTAGTGTACATGTACCAGTTCATGCTGTAGTAGTGGTCATGTACCAGTTCATGATGTAGTAGTGTACATGTACCAGTTCATGCTGTAGTAGTGTACATGTACCAGTTCATGCTGTAGTAGTGGTCATGTACCAGTTCATGATGTAGTAGTGGTCATGTACCAGTTCGTGCTGTAGTAGTGGTCATGTACCAGTTCATGCTGTAGTAGTTGTCATGTACCAGATCATGCTGTAGTAGTGGTCATGTACCAGTTCGTGCTGTAGTAGTGGTCATGTACCAGTTCGTGCTGTAGTAGTGGCCATGTACCAGTTCATGCTGTAGTAGTGGTCATGTACCAGATCATGCTGTAGTAGTGGCCATGTACCAGTTCGTGCTGTAGTAGTGGCCATGTACCAGTTCATGCTGTAGTAGTGTACATGTACCAGTTCATGCTGTAGTAGTGGTCATGTACCAGTTCATGCTGTAGTAGTGGCCATGTACCAGTTCATGCTGTAGTAGTGGCCATGTACCAGTTCATGATGTAGTAGTGGTCGTGTACCAGATCATGCTGTAGTAGTGGTCATGTACCAGTTCATGCTGTAGTAATTGTCATGTACCAGATCATGCTGTAGTAGTGGTCATGTACCAGTTCATGCTGTATTATTGGTCGTGTACCAGATCATGCTGTAGTAGTGGTCATGTACCAGTTCATGCTGTATTATTGGTCGTGTACCAGATCATGCTGTAGTAGTGGTCATGTACCAGTTCATGCTGTAGTAGTTGTCATGTACCAGTCCATGCTGTAGTAGTGGTCATGTACCAGTTCATGCTGTAGTAGTGGTCATGTACCAGTTCATGCTGTAGTAGTGTACATGTACCAGTTCATGCTGTAGTAGTGTACATGTACCAGTTCATGCTGTAGTAGTTGTCATGTACCAGTTCATGCTGTAGTAGTTGTCATGTACCAGTTCATGCTGTAGTAGTTGTCATGTACCAGTTCATGCTGTAGTAGTGTACATGTACCAGTTCGTGCTGTATTATTGGTCGTGTACCAGTTCATGCTGTATTATTGGTCATGTACCAGTTCATGCTGTAGTAGTGTACATGTACCAGTTCGTGCTGTATTATTGGTCATGTACCAGTTCATGCTGTAGTAGTGTACATGTACCAGTTCGTGCTGTATTATTGGTCATGTACCAGTTCATGCTGTAGTAGTGTACATGTACCAGTTCATGCTGTAGTAGTTGTCATGTACCAGTTCATGCTGTAGTAGTGTAAATGTACCATGTTCGTGCTGTATTATTGGTCATGTACCAGTTCATGCTGTAGTAGTGTACATGTACCAGTTCATGCTGTAGTAGTGTACATGTACCAGTTCATGCTGTAGTAGTGTACATGTACCAGTTCATGCTGTAGTAGTGTACATGTACCAGTTCGTGCTGTATTATTGGTCATGTACCAGTTCATGCTGTAGTAGTGTACATGTACCAGTTCATGCTGTAGTAGTGTACATGTACCAGTTCATGCTGTAGTAGTTGTCATGTACCAGTTCATGCTGTAGTAGTGTACATGTACCAGTTCGTGCTGTAGTAGTGTACATGTACCAGTTCATGCTGTAGTAGTGTACATGTACCAGTTCATGCTGTAGTAGTGTACATGTACCAGTTCATGCTGTAGTAGTGTACATGTACCAGTTCGTGCTGTATTATTGGTCATGTACCAGTTCATGCTGTAGTAGTGTGTGTTGTGTGTTTTTGGTTGTGTTTGTGTGTGTGTTGTGTTTGTGTGTGTGTTGTGTTTGTGTGTGTTGTTGTGTTTGTGTGTGTGTCATGTACCAGTTCTGCTGTAGTAGTGTACATGTACCAGTTCATGCTGTAGTAGTGTACATGTACCAGTTCATGCTGTAGTAGTGTACATGTACCAGTTCATGCTGTAGTAGTGTACATGTACCAGTTCGTGCTGTATTATTGGTCATGTACCAGTTCATGCTGTAGTAGTGTACATGTACCAGTTCATGCTGTAGTAGTGTACATGTACCAGTTCATGCTGTAGTAGTTGTCATGTACCAGTTCATGCTGTAGTAGTGTACATGTACCAGTTCGTGCTGTAGTAGTGTACATGTACCAGTTCATGCTGTAGTAGTGTACATGTACCAGTTCATGCTGTAGTAGTGTACATGTACCAGTTCATGCTGTAGTAGTGTACATGTACCAGTTCGTGCTGTATTATTGGTCATGTACCAGTTCATGCTATATTAGTGGTCATTGTTTAGTACTGTTTCATTGTTCTATTTCATGTTCATTAAACGTACAGACGTACATGAGGGCATCATGGTCAATTATTTATTTATTACTATTACTGTTCATTATTATCTATCTATCTATCTTCCGCTAATGTCGAACCCCTCGCGGGGACGTAGACATGTTACGCGTCAAAAACCGCAAAGAAGTTAAAAGTATGAGTAGTTAAAAGTATAATTTAAGAAGGTAATGAAAATAAGTTTGAAAATAAGTTGTGGTAAAAGTTTAAAAGCAGCTACGCAGAACAACTAGGGACTGGCATGTTCAATATGGCAAACTGCCGTATTAAATTGCTCTATGGTAGGGAGATGGACAATGTCAGGAGGGCGGTGGTTCCAATGATAGATTGTTCTTGGAAAGAAGGAAAACTTGTAGTATTCTGTAGTTGCTGTTATTATTATTATTACTGTTCATTATTATTATTATTATTATTATTATTATTACTGTTCATTATTATTATTATTATTATTACTGTTCATTATTAATATTATTATTATTATTATTGTTCATTATTAATATTATTATTATTATTATTATTGTTCATTATTATTATTATTATTACTGTTCATTATTATTATTACTGTTCATATTAGTACATAATTAACTCTCCCTGATCTAAATATGACTTGCTAAATGCACACTTATTTTCCTGTAAAGGTGTGAATCCCAACACAGACATAAGAAGCTGTCCAGTACCATACGGTGGTCTTGTACTCTTCAACAACCTAATACCGCACCGCAGGTATGTACGTTTTTCTTTGGTTGTTGAGTTTAATGACGCCCCAACAGTTTAGGTCATACGGCGGCTCCAGCTATTATTGGTGGAGGAATACCCCCAGTATTTAATGCACGGGCGGGCACCCAGGTAGAACCACCGACCTTCCCAAGCCAGCTATATAGCGTCGTCACTTGAAAGAATTCGACACCTCAAGTGGGAATCGAACCGGCAGAAGTGAGGGGCAAGTGATTTAAAGTCAACGACTGTAACCACTGTGCCACACAGGCCCATTGGGAAATGGAAACAGTCACTGAATATGTTGAGGAGCATTGACCTTTTTTTTTACTTTGACTTTGACTTTCTATGCTACTTTGTATTTATATGACTGGGGGAGGGGGCTCCGTGACCGAGTGATTAATCACGTTAACTCCACTTCAAACCGTCTGCCTCTCAATTCTGTAGGTTCGAGTGAGGTAGCAATCCAGCAGTATTGCGGCAGGTCGGTGGATTTATCCGGGTGCCAGTACATGCCTGAATTACTGCTTGGAGGAATAACCGGTGTCTTCCTCCGCCAATAATATCTTGAAAGTCGCCATAGGATCTACGTTGTCGGTGCGGCTTCCAACCCAAACATAAACTAAACGAAATCAAAATTCATAGGAATAGCATGAAATGAATTTTCATTATTCATGCATGAACTATAGTTTATACAAATTTATTTTAGCTCGATTGCGAAGTTCTTGCAACTTATAGTCACATTTCGCACCTGAAGCGAACGCGCATCCACTGCGCTGTCACAACTTCCTGAAATACTGGTAGAACGGGCACCTGGGTCTTTCTCAACCAATAATAGCTGGAGAGTCGCCATATGACCTAAACAATCAACAACAAACAAGTAAACAAATTCAACTATCCCTGCATACTGCGCAACGGTACCTGCGTACTGCTTAGCTTTCCCTGCGTACTGCCCAGCTTTCCCTGCGTACTGCCCAGCTTTCTATGCGTACTGCCCAGCTTTCCCTGCGCACTGCCCAGCTGTCCCTGCGTACTGCCCAGCTTTCCCTGCGTACTGCCCAGCTTTATCTGTGTACTGTCCAGCTTTCCCTGCGTACTGCCCAGCTTTCCCTGTGTACTGTCCAGCTTTCCCTGCATACTGCCCAGCTTTCCCTGCGTACTGCCCAGCTTTATATGCGTACTGCCCAGTTTTCCCTGCATACTGTCCAGCTTTCCCTGTGTACTGTCCAGCTTTCCCTGCGTACTGCCCAGCTTTCCCTGCGTACTGCCCAGCTTTATCTGCGTACTGCCCAAGTTTTCCCTGCGTACTGCCCAGCTTTCTATGTGTACCGCCCAGCTTTCCCTGCGTACTGCCCAGTTTTCCCTGCGTACTGCCCAGCTTTCTATGTGTACCGCCCAGCTTTCCCTGCATACTGTCCAGCTTTCCCTGCGTACTGCCCAGCTTTCCCTGCGTACTGCCCAGCTTTCTATGCGTACTGCCCAGCTTTCCCTGCGCACTGCCCAGCTGTCCCTGCGTGCTGTGCAACTTTCCCTGCGTACTGCCCAGCTTTATCTGCGTACTGCCCAGCTGTTTCTGCGTACTGCCCAGCTGTCCCTGCGTACTGCCCAGCTTTCCCTACATACTGTCCAGCTTTCCCTGTGTACTGTCCAGCTTTCCCTGAGTACTGCCCAGCTTTCCCTGCGTACTGCCCAGCTTTCTATGTGTACCGCCCAGCTTTCCCTGCGTACTGCCCAGCTTTCCCTGCGTACCGCCAAGCTTTCCATGCATACTGTCCAGCTTTCCCTGCGTACTGCCCAGCTTTCCCTGCGTACTGCCCAGCTTTATCTGCGTACTGCCAAGCTTTCCCTGCGTACTGCCCAGCTTTCCCTGCGTACTGTCCAGCTTTCCCTGCGTACTGCCCAGCTTTCCCTGCGTACTGCCCAGCTTTATCTGCGTACTGCCCAGCTTTCCCTGCGTACTGTCCAGCTTTCCCTGCGTACTGCCCAGCTTTCCCTGCGTACTGCCCAGCTTTATCTGCGTACTGCCAAGCTTTCCCTGCGTACTGCCCAGCTTTCCCTGCGTACTGTCCAGCTTTCCCTGCGTACTGCCCAGCTTTCCCTGCGTACTGCCCAGCTTTATCTGCGTACTGCCCAGCTTTCCCTGCGTACTGTCCAGCTTTCCCTGCGTACTGCCCAGCTTTCCCTGCGTACTGTCCAGCTGTCCCTGCGTACTGTCCAGCTTTCCCTGCGTACTGCCCAGCTTTCCTGCGTACTGCCAAGCTTTCCCTGCATACTGTCCAGCTTTCCCTGCGTACTGTCCAGCTGTCCCTGCATACTGCCCAGCTTTCCCTGCATACTGTCCAGCTTTCCCTGCGTACTGCTGAGCTTTCCCTGCGCACTGCTCAGCTTTCCCTGCATACTGCCCAGCTTTCCCTGCGTACTGCTCAGCTTTCCCTGCATACTGCCCAGCTTTCCCTGTGTACTGCCCAGCTTTCCCTGCGTACTGTCCAGCTTTCCCTGCATACTGCCCAGCTTTCCCTGCATACTGTCCAGCTTTCCCTGCATACTGCCCAGCTTTCCCTGCATACTGCCCAGCTTTCCCTGCATACTGCCCAGCTTTCCCTGCATACTGCCCAGCTTTCCCTGCATATTGTCCAGCTTTCCCTGCATACTGCCCAGCTTTCCCTGCGTACTATCCAGCTTTCCCTGCGTACTGCTCAGCTTTCCATGGGTACTGCCCAGCTGTCCCTTCATACTGCCCAGCTCTCCCTGCGTACTGCCCAGCTCTCCCTGCGTACTGCCCAGCTGTCCCTGCGTACTGCCCATCTTCCCCTGCGTACTGCCCAGCTTTTCCTGCATACTTCTCAGCTTTCCCTGCATACTGCCCAGCTTTCCCTGCGTGCTGTGCAACTTTCCCTGCCTACTGCCCAGCTGTCCCTGCGTACTGCCCAGCTCTCCCTGAGTACTGCCCAGCTTCCCCTGCGTACTGCTCAGCTGTCCCTGCGTACTACCCAGCTGTCCCTTCATACTGCCCAGCTCTCCCTGCGTACTGCCCAGCTGTCCCTGCGTACTGCCCAGCTTTCCCTGCGTACTGCTCAACCTTTCCTGCGTACTACCCAGCTGTCCCTTCATACTGCCCAGCTCTCCCTGCGTACTGCCCAGCTGTCCCTGCGTACTGCCCAGCTTTCCCTGCGTACTGCTCAACTTTTCCTGCGTACTACTCAGCTGTATCTGCATACTACGCAAATTTTCCAACGTTTGATAAAAGCATGTTTATGTTTAATATTTAGCTTATCTAACACATCGACTGATGTACGCTGGAGTCTTGATTTACGATGGCAGAAAGCCAATACGCCGGATGGGCTCTGGGGCCTCAAGAAGCCAGTGTTGATGAGGTCAAAAGATAATCCGGAAATGGAAATAGATTGGACAGAATTTGACAGCATCAACCGCCATTCAAAGCAGAAGGAATCCGTTGTAGATGTAAGCTTTAAATATTCTCTAACGTGGTATTTCGTTGATTTGTTTTTTTGTTCGAACATTTGGCATTTGCACACCATACACTACTAGAATACGCACCCACTGCTGGAATACACTACTCGTACAGTCGTACATTCCCCACTACTCACTGCTGGAATACACTACTCGTACAGTCGTACATTCCCCACTACTCACTGCTGGATTACACTACCCACTGCTGGAATACACTACTCGTACAGTCGTACATTCTCCACTACTCACTGCTGGAATACACTACTCGTACAGTCGTACATTCCCCACTACTCACTGCTGGAATACACTACTCGTACAGTCGTACATTCCCCACTACCCACTGCTGGAATACACTACTCGTACATTCCCCACTGCTCACTGCCAGAAAAGCAAGTACAGAAAAAGATAAAAACAAATTATTTGTTTGTTTCGAAAATTTGCATTTACACTTCATTCACTACTACAATACACACCACTCACTGCTGGAATGCACTGCACGTACAGTCGTACATTTCCTCCACTGCTCACTGCCAGAAAAGTAAGTATGGAAAATAATTTAAAAAAATTGTTATTATTTTCCCCGAAATTTGGCATTTGCACACCATACACTTCTAGAATACGCCACTCACTGCTGGATTACACTACCCACTGCTGGAATACACTACTCGTACAGTCGTACATTCCCCACTACTCACTGCTGGAATACACTACTCGTACAGTCGTACATTCCCCACTACTCACTGCTGGAATACACTACTCGTACAGTCGTACATTCCCCACTACTCACTGCTGGAATACACTACTCGTACAGTCGTACATTCCCCACTACTCACTGCTGGAATACACTACTCGTACAGTCGTACATTCCCCACTACTCACTGCTGGAATACACTACTCGTACATTCCCCACTGCTCACTGCCAGAAAAGCAAGTACAGAAAAAGATAAAAACAAATATTTTTTTGTTTCGAAAATTTGCATTTACACTTCATTCACTACTACAATACACACCACTCACTGCTGGAATGCACTGCACGTACAGTCGTACATTTCCTCCACTGCTCACTGCCAGAAAAGTAAGTATGGAAAATAATTTTAAAAAATTGTTATTATTTTTCCCGAAATTTGGCATTTGCACACCATACACTTCTAGAATACGCCACTCACTGCTGGATTACACTACCCACTGCTGGAATACACTACTCGTACAGTCGTACATTCCCCACTGCTCACTGCCAGCCAGCAGTACAGCACTAAAGAAATGAAATGAGCCGCTCATCGCTAAATCACAGCGCTCATCACTGAAGCAAAGTATAATTTTTATTATTATTTTTATTTATTTTTTTCGAAAATTTGCATTTGCACATCATTCACTACTATAATACATAACTCACTGCTGGATTACACTACTCACTGCTCACTGCTAGCAGTACACTGCTCACTGCTAACTTCACCCACATCAAACATGTGAACAGCATGGTATCTAACAGAAATTCCGACTGTCCAAATACACAGGCTCAGTATGGTATATATTAGAATAGTACAGAAATGCACAGGCTCAGTATGGTATATATTAGAATAGTACAGAAATGCACTGGGTCTCCGTGGTAGAGTGGTTAAGATCGTGGGCCTAAACTCACTTGCCCCTCACCGCAGGGGATGTCAAATTCTTTCAAGTGATGACGCTCTCCAGCTGGCTTTTGAAGGTCTGTGTTCTACCCTGGTGCCCACCCGTATATATACCTGCTATGCTGGTTCCCACCCGTATATATACCTGCTGTGTTCTACCCTGGTGCACACCCGTATATATACCTGCTATGTTCTACCCTGGTGCCCACCCGTATATATACCTGCTATGTTCTACCCTGGTGCCCACCCGTATATATACCTGCTATGTTCTACCCTGGTGCCCACCCGTATATATACCTGCTATGTTCTACCCTGGTGCCCACCCGTATATATACCTGCTATGCTGGTGCCCACCCGTATATATACCTGCTATGCTGGTGCCCACCCGTATATATACCTGCTATGCTGGTGCCCACCCGTATATATACCTGCTATGCTGGTGCCCACCCGTATATATACCTGCTATGCTGGTGCCCACCCGTATATATACCTGCTATGCTGGTGCCCACCCGTATATATACCTGCTATGCTGGTGCCCACCCGTATATATACCTGCTATGCTGGTGCCCACCCGTATATATACCTGCTGTGTTCTACCCTGGTGCCCACCCGTATATATACCTGCTATGTTCTACCCTGGTGCCCACCCGTATATATACCTGCTGTGTCCTACCCTGGTGCCCACCCGTATATATACCTGCTATGCTGCTTAATTTATACAAATTTATTTTAGCCCGATTGCGAAACAAGTTCTTATAACTTATATTAATCACTCTCGAGACCTCATTCTTGATGGAATCCATCGCCACGAGAGAGAGAGAGAGAGAGAGAGAGAGAGAAGAGGCAATGTGGAATTTAAATGCCTTGCCTAAGGGCTCAATCGTAGCGGCTCCAGCGGGGCACGAACTGCGGGCCTTTCGCACATGAAGCGAACACGCTACCACTGAGCTATCACGACTTCCGCTATGCTGTACCACTGCTATGCTGTTCAGAGAGGCACCCGGGGTCTTCCTCCACTTGGAGAGCCGCCGTGTGACCTAAGCTGGCAGTGCGACGTTAAGCATCAAAGTCTTGGTTTAGGTGATACAAATGTGAAGAAAGTTACCTATGAACTCACTTCAAGAATTATGTCCTCGTGTAGGTTTAACATTCTGTAATATATATTGAATCCCCCTGAGGGTGTCAATTTCTTTCATGTGAAGAAGCTATCCAGCTAGTTTGTGGAAGGTCGGTGGTTCTTGCCAGTTGCCCATCCGTGCATGCTGCGTGTAGCAACACTCGTGGTCTTCCGCCGCCAATAATGGCTGGAGAATCGTCACATAACTAACCCCGCGTCCTTTAAGCATTAGAATAAATAATTTGATGTATTATGTATGATGTATATTACAGAATCCAGCGCCAGGCGAGGACCCTGAGTTCGACACAACCCTACCAGGTCCCTGGATGAAGAAATGGGAGATAATACACATGAACAAACACACTGATAAATATAAGAGGGACGAAGAATTGGCGAGCCCATAGAACTTCCTGTCAATTAGCCTGTACTTAGGCTTATCCCAAATTGTGAAGAGATCATTTTAGCCACTATTTTAACACATGCATTGAGGAAGGAACATTTCATATTATTAACTATTTTTATTATGCTTTTTACGCTACATAACATGCTGTTTCTTATCACTGCGTAAATAAAACTAAACATAAAATAGTCCAATGAGTAGTTCACAGTGTCTCTCACTTACAGTGTATATCCGTTCCATAATGAAGGTCTCTCACTTACAGTGTATATCCGTGCCCTAGTGAAGGTCTCTCACTTACAGTGTATATCCGTTCCCTAGTGAAGGTCTCTCACTTACAGTGTATATCCGTTCCCTAGTGAAGGTCGCTCACTTACAGTGTATATCCGTTCCCTAGTGAAGTTCTCTCACTTACAGTGTATATCCGTTCCCTAGTGAAGGTCTCTCACTTACAGTGTATATCCGTTCACTAGTGAAGGTCTCTCACTTACAGTGTATATCCGTTCCCTAGTGAAGGTCTCTCACTTACGGTGTATATCCGTTCCCTAGTGAAGGTCTCTCACTTACGGTGTATATCCGTTCCCTAGTGAAGGTCTCTCACTTACAGTGTATATCCGTTCCCTAGTGAAGGTCTCTCACTTACAGTGTATATCCGTTCCCTAGTGAAGGTCTCTCACTTACAGTGTATATCCGTTCCCTAGTGAAGGTCTCTCACTTACAGTGTATATCCGTTCCCTAGTGAAGGTCTCTCACTTACAGTGTATATCCGTTCTATAGTGAAGGTCTCTCACTTACAGTGTATATCCGTTCCCTAGTGAAGGTCTCTCACTTACAGTGTATATCCGTATCCTAGTGAAGGTCTCTCTCTTAGTGTATATCCGTTCCATTGTGAAGTTCTCTCATTTACAGTGTATATCCGTTCCCTAGTGAAGGTCTCTCATTTACAGTGTATATCCGTTCCCTAGTGAAGGTCTCTCACTTACAGTGTATATCCATTCGCTATTGAAGTTCTCTCACTTACAGTGTATATCCGTTCCATTGTGAAGTTCTCTCACTTACAGTGTATATCCGTTCCCTAGTGAAGGTCTCTTACTTACAGTGTATATCCGTTCCCTAGTGAAGGTGTCTCACTTACAGTGTATATCCGTTCCCTAGTGAAGTTCTCTCACTTACAGTGTATATCCGTTCCCTAGTGAAGATCTCTCACTTACAGCGTATATCCGTTCCCTGGTGAAGGTCTCTCACGTACAGTGTATATCCGTTCCCTAGTGGAGGTCTCTCACTTACAGTGTATATCCGTTCCCTAGTGAAGTTCTCTCACTTACAGTGTATATCCGTTCCCTAGTGAAGATCTCTCACTTACAGCGTGTATCCGTTCCCTGGTGAAGATCTCTCACGTACAGCGTATATCCGTTCCCTGGTGAAGGTCTCTCACGTACAGTGTATATCCGTTCCCTAGTGGAGGTCTCTCACAGTGTTTATCCGTTCCCTAGTGGAGATCTCTCACTTACAGTGTATATCCGTTCCCTAGTGAAGGTCTCTCACTTACAGTGTATATCCGTTCCCTAGTGAAGGTCTCTCACTTACAGTGTATATCAGTTCCCTAGTGAATGTCTCTCATTTACAGGGTAAATCCTCGCCGCCGGGGAACCATGTGGACATGAGAATCAGTTTATGATCGAATTGCTTCCCTTTAACCTTTCAACTTCACAACAGGAATGCAGCAAGGACTGTCCATCGCTAAGGATTAATACAATTTTGCAAGAAGGATTACCTCCCTTCAATTGAGTAGGTAGTGTTGACATAGTTCACATTTCCTTTAAAATAATATTTATATAAGTGTTTAATAATATAATCATGAATCATGAACACAATCCTCTCTACGTGACCTTCTATGTGCCCCCAGCCACCTACGTTGCTACATGTACACATATCATTCTCAAGTCACGTGAGGATTTACATATAGGACTGGTTTTGAGTGACGGTATATTTTGAAATGCTGACTGCATGTTCTCATTGATCTCCGGTGCTATAATGGGCCAGTGACATTTAAATTCCGTAAATCTTGATGGATTAACTTAGCTATAAGAGTATGTGTCTCTGTATGCAAATATGATACAAACATGCATTGTTACCGTATCCGTTGCGTGGTGGTTAAGGCGTCCGCCTACGGAGCAAGAGGTCGAAGGTTCGAACCTCGTCGTGCGTTTATTCTGATATGGTCGGTCGGTGAGTCGTCAGCTAGCTAAATAATGGTTACCGAGTGTCTGTCAGGCGCCTGGTCTTCAATGCTATTATTCGGGAAGAACTGGTGTCCAGAAAAGGTGTCTCATAAGTCAGAAATGGCTGGCCCTTTCAATAGGGGTGACACTATAATAAACAAACAAACAAACACACACACACTTTTACTTTACAGGAAATAATGTGGATATATTCGTGGAGGTAATACCATGGGGGGTAAAGGAATAGAATTACAGGGAATAATGTGGGTATATTCATGGAGGTAATACCATGGGGGTAAAGGAATAGAATTACAGGGAATAATGTGGATATATTAATGGAGGTAATACCATGGGTAAGAAGAGATGTACAATCAGAATTATTTATTATGCCCATATAGCACATTGTTTTAACCTTTAACCTGCCCAATAAATTTGCAGGAATGTGCAAACAACATAGATCGTGATCAGCCGGCGTAATGGCACGTCTAATCAGAATACATGTTATTTGATATTTAGTGTTTTAGATCCACTATCTGAATAGCAAACAGCATAGAGCCTGATCAGACGTCTGATATTGCTCTATGATGTTTGCAAACAGCATAGAGCCTGATCAGACGTCTGATATTGCTCTATGATGTTTGCAAACAGCATAGAGCCTGATCAGACGTCTGATATTGCTCTATGATGTTTGCAAACAGCATAGAGCCTGATTAGACGTCTGATATTGCTCTATGATGTTTGCAAACAGCATAGAGCCTGATCAGACGTCTGATATTGCTCTATGATGTTTGCAAACGCGACGTTTGTTGTGATTGGCGGGTTACGGGTTGATTCAGAAGAAGCGATTGGTGGCTTGTTACTTAGTTAGCGTACACGTCATACCTTTGTACTTATTAATATTAGACTGCTGTCAAACGGCATGTGTATTATATTAAATCCAACGCGTACATGTACAAAATTAACAATTTTAATTAGTAGGATCTCGTTATATAACTGTGTGTTTTAAGTAAGAGGTATACCTCAAACAGATCCAATATGTAAAATAGTGGTACTGTTATAGGCTCTACGCCTCACACAGTCCAATATTTTACATATTGGATCGTTTTCGGCTTATATCCTATACTTAAAACATCGATGTGTGTTTACTTAGAATGTGTAGCACACCGAGGTGGTATAAGAAGCGGATGTTTATATACAGTCAAACATGTATTAAGCAGCCAGCCAAGGGATTCACAGAAAGTGGCTGCTTAGCACAGGTGGCTGCTTAGTAGATGTCAATAATGTATAATAAAACACATATTGGGAATTTGGAAACTGGCTGCTTAATACAGGTTGGCTGCTTACTGGAGGTGACCACTTGACTGTACTGTGATAACAATCTGATATGTCCAGTCTCATCATACTATATCTATAGAAAGTTACTCAGATTTTAAGAAAGATTTGAAGATTTGTTCAAATATTGAAACTGGTCTGTGTGGAATTGCTGTTTGTATCTGTCCTTTACCGCGAGGCTTTACCTTTAAACTTTATTTATTTTACAACGATTGCGAAGCAAGTTCTCACAACTTATATTAATCACTCTCGTTGGCGCGGATGAAAGCGTAACTGTGGTCATTCGTGTAAGAGGAAACTGGAGTACCCGGTGAAAACCCACCAGTCCGATCTGGCGACCACCGTACCATCTCACATACTTCCCGGTCCGAGGATCGAACCCGGGTTGCATTGGTGAGAAGCGAGCGCGTTAACAACTCTGCTAATCGGATATCCAAACCTTTACGTGACGTCGTACCTCTGTACTTGCAGTCCATTATTATTATTATTGGCTTGCTCTCAAAAGGCCAGAGTATTCTATTTTAAATCCTATGTGTACATGTACGAAAATAACAATTTTAATTAGTAAGCTATTGTTATATAAGTGTGTGCTTTAATTAAGATATAAGCCTCAAACTGATCCAATATGTAAAATAGTGGCACTGTACGGCGCAACGCTCCTCACACAGTCCACTATTTGTTAACATATTGGATGGTTGGTTTTCGATATATATCCTATAAATAATGTACATAAGAACGGCTACAAGCTGCCACACACCATTCACTACGAGTGTAATCTTTATATATTGACTAATGTGTCTCGTGTCTTTATTAAAAACAAACAAAAACGGCAGATTGAAATAAACTTGGGAACTGAATCTATTTCAACCTCACCAGATGATGACTTGATGACCGCGTAATGTTTTGTTCAAACTTCCCGACATTTCTATTGTATTTGGGATCCCATGTACTTAGTACGCATGTGCGTATACAGATATACTCGTTGTATCGTTTTTAAAATAGATATGCAATGTATCGATACACAGAGAATGTCGATGCCGAACCATTTCAACTTCATACTGCCGAACAATCAGTAATGATTATGATTGGCAATTTCAATCATTTTTACACCGATTTTCACCAAGTGTGTTGCATCACTTTACAAACGGAGGGCTTCCCGACATAAATAAACATACAGTTAACAGGTAAACGGAAGCAAAAGCTTCTAACAATATAAGGAATCCAGTCACACAGTTGTGTACGATGTCACCTTTTGTTTTGAAGAAAGCCCCCTCTCTACGTATACATCGACATGTACCAACCAACTCGCAATATAATACATTAAATGAATTTAAAGGACAAAGTGATATCTATATAAAGGTTACGTTAACCACACCGATTCATATTGTATTAACCTGTAACAACAGCACGTGCTTCCGCATGCTAATGTAATACATGGATATAATTTGATGAAATAATTTGCATAATTAACGAGATGTTTATGGACGTAATACCACATGTATTATAGAAGCACATGTACATTCACATTTATTAGGCCCGTCAAAAATCTGTGTTTTAATGATGAAATACCGCATTGTTTGTTATTAAGCGTACACATACCAGTGGCTTGTCAAAAGTGGCTGTCGGCTAATATCGTGATTTTCAGAAATTGACAGTTAAAGCCGTGCCTGACCAATTTAATTTTGTAAATACGTACTAATAAACTTTAACCTATACATACTGTATTCCTTTTTTCCACTTTTTTAAAAGTTTGTTTAACGTCGCTACCGGTTGCCCATTTGAGGCAGCTGGGCAGTTTACCTAACAACACCTTTCCTGGGAAGGCTCCAGTGGTTAACCTGTACTTGGTGCACCAACCTCCGCAAGAAACTGCCAACTTTTTTATATAAAGAGACTGAATTAGTCTGAGCGGGGCTCGAACCGGTGACCATCAACAATGTATATAAGTCAGCGATCTTAACCACTCGACCACGGAGGCGGACTTGTATTCCTTCATAACATGCTGGTTTTTTAAATTATAGTTTACTATACACTAGTATCAATTAGAATATGAATTAAAGATAAAAACAATACATAAATGTACTTAAAACATTGTCATGACGTCATACCTCTGTACTTGCAGTCCATTATTATTAATATTGGACTGCGCTGTCAAAAGGCAAGAGTATTATATTAAATCCTACGCGTACACGTACGAAATTAACATTATTAATTAGTAGGATCTTGTTATATAAGTGTGTGTTTTAAGTAAGATATAAGCCTCAAACGGATCCAATATGTAAAATATTGGTACTGTCTTCGGCGTTACACGCATCACACAGTCCAATATTTTACATATTGGATCGTTTTCGGCTTATATCATATACATAAAGATACAGGTACATTCATTTGAATCATTGCGCAACTAACGTTCGTTCCATAGTTTCCAAAATACATAAATAATTATATTATAGTTATTAGTATAAACGTTATTGTTTTACAACGATTGCGAGACAAGCTTTAACAACTTATATTACTCACTCTCGTTGTACGTCTCGAGGACGAAAGCGTATATGTGGTCATTCGTGTGGGAGGAAACCCGGGGTGTGCTTTACGATTATTTATCGTCGCTACCGGTTGCCCATATCAGCGACGCCTCCTGAAGAGATTTTGGAGGATAGTGCAATGATACAGACAGAGATCCATTCCAGAGTATCCTCTGGTTCTTTTACGTGCACGGTGTAAAGCACCGACACGAAACCTCGGTCAAAGTCCCACCTGAGAGATTGTTAATATTATTATGGTCAGACGGAGGATCGAACCTACGATACCTGGATTCACAATCCAATGTGTTAACCACTGGACTACTGACCCGTCTATATTTACGAGGAGAAAACCGACCTATCCGAGTTGACGACCACAGTACCGTCTCACACACTTGACGGTCTGAGTATGAGCGTGCACCACATTCAATATCCATAGTTATACTAGAGGACATAGAAAACGCACACTTCGGATAAGTGTGTTTTACATGAAAAACAATAACTATATAAATACATAGTTTAAACATTTTGGAATATGTTTAGTTGTTCAGTTTGTGTTTTGTAATAAAGATGTGATATATCTTTGATGGAATCCTTCGTATTTCGTGATCATGTAATAATAATCATATAATAGTAGGTTAGCCTGGGAACAGGCGTTGATTATTTTGCCTGATCAGTCAAATAAATATATTTTAACACCGATACTATTAATTGGGCCGTATTGAGTTTCTGATCATATCATTTTGCCAGAAGTTAAAGAGTGAAAAATCGACAGACTGGCGCAATCAGGCTAAATGTAGGTGTGCGTTTTCTATGTCCCCTGGTATATTACATCAGTTTCCGGAAGGGTTTGCTATATATGCATGGTAAATATGATATGTAGATGAATGTGATAGTGTGATTACAGAGGGACATGTGCACGATATGCCGAAGCACGTGAACCCATTCACCGGGCAAATGTAACCAAAACTGCTAGCAGGCCAAGTATAGCGATTTAAAATCATCTGTATCATGTTTAGGTCAAGCGTAGATGCAAAAAGATGCTGTCCGATTCGCGCAGTGGTTAGCGCGCTCGCTTCTCACTAATGCAACCCGGGTTCGATCCTCGGACCGGGAAGTATGTGAGATGGTTCGGTGGTCGCCAGATCGGACCGGTGGGTTTTCTCCGGGTACTCCGGTTTCCTCCCACACGAATGACCACATATACGCTTTCATCCGCGACAACGAGAGTGATTAATATGAGTTGCTAGAACTTGCTTCGCAATCGTTGTAAAATAAATAAAGATTAAACTTTGAAACGAGATAGAAACTGGGGCTTGAAACCGTATGTGTAATCAATACATCTCTAAAATAATACCTTATTTGACCTTTAGCATACTGTACGCGAAATGAGCAGACTTGTCATTTTTTCCTAGAGTTGACTTGTGACATTGCATTCAAATCGTCACATCTGCTCATATCGTCGCCCACAGCATGATAAAGGTTCGTGCAACCCACATGGAAGACATGAAAAGAGCAATGCGTGTCAATATTCTACACATTTTTACTTTGGATCAATATTACAGAGTATTATTTCAAAAGCTTCCGATCTGTGATTTATGTTGCGAAATTAGAGAAGTTGTATGTGTTTCTATTACCTCCCTTGGCATATTGAGTTTGATTTATCTGGAAAAGAAGACATGAAAAGAGCAATGCGTGTCAATATTCTACACATTTTTACTTTGGATCAATATTACAAAACGTATTATTTCAAAAGCTTCCGAGTTGTGACTTACGTTGCGAAATTAGAGACGTTGTATGTGTTTCTATTACCTCCCTTGGCAGCTTGAGTTTGATTTATCTCGAAAAATCGCACATTGTTTTATTTTATACACATTTTGTTTAGCTCGATTACGAAACAAGTTCTTTCAACTTATATTAATCACTCTCGAGACATCATTCCTGAAGGAATACATCGCCACGAGGTAGGTAGAGAGAAGAGGCAACGTGGAATTTAAATACCTTGCCTAAGGGCACACTCGTAACAGCTCCAGTGGAGCTCGAACTCCGGACCTTTCGCACCTGAAGCGAACGTGCTACTACTGCGCTATCACGACTTCCACATAGCATAAATAAACTTAAAACACTGTTGTGACGTCATACCTTTGTATTTGCAGTCCATTTATTATTAATATTGGACTGGTGTCGAAAGGCCAGAGTAGTATAAGTAGTCGCCATATCTATCCCACCTCCATAGATATTACTGGGACTACATGAGATTTGGCCTCTATTATGAACATTGGTTTGGCTATTACATTGTCAATGTATGTTGTATTGGTAATGGCGTCAAGAGGTGCTTCTATGAGAGAAAGGGTTAATTATGAACATTGGTTTGGCTACTACATTGTCAATGTATGTCGTATTGGTAATGGCGTCAAGAGGTGCTTCTATGGGGGAAAGGGTTAATTATGAACATTGGTTTGGCTATTACATTGTCAATGTATGTCGTATTGGTAATGGCGTCAAGAGGTGCTTCTATGAGGGAAAGGGTTCATTATGAATATTGGTTTGGCTACTACATTGTCAATGTATGTCGTATTGGTAATGGCGTCAAGAGGTGCTTCTATGAGGGAAAGGGTTAATCGCTCTCTAGACCCTATTCCTCATCACGAGGAGGGAGAGACAAAACGCACGTGGAGCTAAGTGCCTTGTATAGGATAAAATTGCAGCTTTTACATTACTATATGCATGTAATTCCATTATGCAGTTCTCATTATCCTACCACAGTCCTATCTTTTGATTGCATTTGCTACATTCTACAAACCGTTATGTCAAAGTCGATCATGTCGACTTCTCCAGTTATCTCGAAGTCCCGTTTCAGACACAATCAGTGTACATATAACTGGCTCCGTTTATATCGAACTTCGTTACGTCAAACTTCGGTTATGTCGAAGTATTTGGTTCGGTCCGACGGAATTCGACATATCGGATGTAGACTGTATTGTATTTGTATATATGGTGAGGGCCTCATGGTAAATTAACTTTTGTGTTAAATGAGTTTCTCTGGTTAAGTAATTACAAAGTTAAATTAATATTATTATTATTATCATTATTATTATTATTATTATTATTATTATTATTATTATTATTATTATTATTATTATTATTATTATTATTATTAGGTTCTGGTTGGGTTATATCTCGATTAGGAGGTGGACATCCATCACACCATGGAAGCTCTGTTATACCTGGGACATGAACACCACGAGATATTAATATTCAATATGGGGCGTACATGCAATACACACTATTAATGACAGTCGTCGACACCAGTATAAACAAAATGACAGTAAAATTACACAACACTATCGTCCAGTGATATATCATCATAGACGTGTTGACCTGGAGCCCTAGGGCGTCCGAGGCCGCATAGTGATTCTCATCTATTTAAGTAGGGCAAGTTTGATATGCCTACATGATTCAGTGTTACTTATTACACATTGACGTTCAATACAGGGGCGTATCAGTGCTACAGTGGTCAACACACTGGACTGCACACCCAAGGGATCGTTAGTTAGATCCCCATTCCAAGATAATATCAACAGTCTATCTCGGGGATCTTATAATAATAATAATAATAATAATAAAGACTTTATTTAACGAGAGAACTCATTCAAGTTCATCAAAAGTTAATCTACCACGAGGCCCTCAGCATAATTATATAGAAGTCAAGATAGGACTGTAAGTGAAAACTGCGCATTGGAATTATATAGTAATGTTAGAGCTGAACACTGAACAGTAGAGAAACTATATAATTATATAATATGTTATGGAATATAGTGATACATGTACATATGGAATTATCTAGTAGAGTAGAAAAGTGGAATTGATGACAATAAATCTATGTAACAATGTGCAGATGTGACTTATAGGGGGGAAACTAATTATGAAATCAGTTTTAATACAGCCATTCTCAGAATCTAGTAATATAATTATGTTAGTCATTATATTTTAGAGGATATGACAAGATAGCAAGATACAGAAGAGGATATGACAAGATAGCAAGATACAGAAGAGGATATGACAAGATAGCACGATACAGAAGAGGATATGACAAGATAGCAAGATACAGAAGAGGATATGACAAGATAGCAAGATACAGAAGAGGATATGACAAGATAGCAAGATACAGAAGAGGATATGACAAGATAGCAAGATACAGATAGCAAGATACAGAAGAGGATATGACAAGATAGCAAGATACAGAAGAGGATATGACAAGATAGCAAGATACAGAGAGGATATGACAAGATAGCAAGATACAGAAGAGGATATGACAAGATAGCAAGATACAGAAGAGGATATGACAAGATAGCAAGATACAGAAGAGGATATGACAAGATAGCAAGATACAGAAGAGGATATGACAAGATAGCAAGATACAGAAGAGGATATGACAAGATAGCAAGATACAGAAGAGGATATGACAAGATAGCAAGATACAGAAGAGGATATAACAAGATAGCAAGATACAGAAGAGGATATGACAAGATAGCAAGATACAGAAGAGGATATGACAAGATAGCAAGATACAGAAGAGGATATGACAAGATAGCAAGATACAGAAGAGGATATGACAAGATAGCAAGATACAGAAGAGGATATGACAAGATAGCAAGATACAGAAGAGGATATGACAAGATAGCAAGATACAGAAGAGGATATGACAAGATAGCAAGATACAGAAGAGGATATGACAAGATAGCAAGATACAGAAGAGGATATGACAAGATAGCAAGATACAGAAGAGGATATGACAAGATAGCAAGATACAGAAGAGGATATGACAAGATAGCAAGATACAGAAGAGGATATGACAAGATAGCAAGATACAGAAGAGGATATGACAAGATAGCAAGATACAGAAGAGGATATGACAAGATAGCAAGATACAGAAGAGGATATGACAAGATAGCAAGATACAGAAGAGGATATGACAAGATAGCAAGATACAGAAGAGGATATGACAAGATAGCAAGATACAGAAGAGGATATGACAAGATAGCAAGATACAGAAGAGGATATGACAAGATAGCAAGATACAGAAGAGGATATGACAAGATAGCAAGATACAGAAGAGGATATGACAAGATAGCAAGATACAGAAGAGGATATGACAAGATAGCAAGATACAGAAGAGGATATGACAAGATAGCAAGATACAGAAGAGGATATGACAAGATAGCAAGATACAGAAGAGGATATGACAAGATAGCAAGATACAGAAGAGGATATGACAAGATAGCAAGATACAGAAGAGGATATGACAAGATAGCAAGATACAGAAGAGGATATGACAAGATAGCAAGATACAGAAGAGGATATGACAAGATAGCAAGATACAGAAGAGGTTATGACAAGATAGCAAGATACAGAAGAGGATATGACAAGATAGCAAGATACAGAAGAGGATATGACAAGATAGCAAGATACAGAAGAGGATATGACAAGATAGCAAGATACAGAAGAGGATATGACAAGATAGCAAGATACAGAAGAGGATATGACAAGATAGCAAGATACAGAAGAGGATATGACAAGATAGCAAGATACAGAAGAGGATATGACAAGATAGCAAGATACAGAAGAGGATATGACAAGATAGCAAGATACAGAAGAGGATATGACAAGATAGCAAGATACAGAAGAGGATATGACAAGA
>CM026404.1:439100-471600 GCA_014843695.1 Archivesica marissinica
ATGTATGTACCAGTGCTTGTATATCCTGTAGAGGTTCCCAGTCTAGTATATATAATGTATGTACCAGTGCTTGTATATCCTGTAGAGGTTCTCAGTCTAGTATATATAATGTATGTACCAGTGCTTGTATATATATCCTGTAGAGGTTCTCAGTCTAGTATATATAATGTATGTACCAGTGCTTGTATATATATCCTGTAGAGGTTCTCAGTCTAGTATATATAATGTATGTACCAGTGCTTGTATATATATCCTGTAGAGGTTCTCAGTCTAGTATATATAATGTATGTACCAGTGCTTGTATATATATCCTGTAGAGGTTCTCAGTCTAGTATATATAATGTATGTACCAGTGCTTGTATATCCTATAGAGGTTCCCAGTCTAGTATATATAATGTATGTACCAGTGCTTATATATCCTGTAGAGGTTCTCAGTCTAGTATATATAATGTATGTACCAGTGCTTGTATATCCTGTAGAGGTTCTCAGTCTAGTATATATAATGTATGTACCAGTGCTTGAATATCCTGTAGAGGTTCTCAGTCTAGTATATATAATGTATGTACCAGTGCTTGTATATTTCCTGTAGAGGTTCCCAGTCTAGTATATATAATGTATGTACCAGTGCTTGTATATCTATCCTGTAGAGGTTCTCAGTCTAGTATATATAATGTATGTACCAGTGCTTGTATATATATCCTGTAGAGGTTCTCAGTCTAGTATATATAATGTATGTACCAGTGCTTGTATATCCTGTAGAGGTTCTCAGTCTAGTATATATAATGTATGTACCAGTGCTTGTATATATCCTGTAGAGGTTCTCAGTCTAGTATATATAATGTATGTACCAGTGCTTGTATATTATCATGTAGAGGTTCTCAGTCTAGTATATATAATGTATGTACCAGTGCTTGTATATCCTGTAGAGGTTCTCAGTCTAGTATATATAATGTATGTACCAGTGCTTGTATATTCCTGTAGAGGTTCTCAGTCTAGTATATATAATGTATGTACCAGTGCTTGTATATCCTGTAGAGGTTCCCAGTCTAGTATATATAATGTATGTACCAGTGCTTGTATATCTATCCTGTAGAGGTTCTCAGTCTAGTATATATAATGTATGCACCAGTGCTTGTTATATATCCTGTAGAGGTTCTCAGTCTAGCATATATAATGTATGTACCAGTGCTTGTATATCTATCATGTAGAGGTTCCCAGTCTAGTATATATAATGTATGTACCAGTGCTTGTATATCCTGTAGAGGTTCTCAGTCTAGTATATATAATGTATGTACCAGTGCTTGTATATCTATCATGTAGAGGTTCTCAGTCTAGTATATATAATGTATGTACCAGTGCTTGTATATCCTGTAGAGGTTCTCAGTCTAGTTATATAATGTATGTACCAGTGCTTGTATATATATCCTGTAGAGGTTCTCAGTCTAGTATATATAATGTATGTACCAGTGCTTGTATATCCTGTAGAGGTTCCCAGTCTAGTATATATAATGTATGTACCAGTGCTTGTATATCCTGTAGAGGTTCCCAGTCTAGTATATATAATGTATGTACCAGTGCTTGTATATCCTGTAGAGGTTCTCAGTCTAGTATATATAATGTATGTACCAGTGCTTGTATATATATCCTGTAGAGGTTCTCAGTCTAGTATATATAATGTATGTACCAGTGCTTGTATATCCTGTAGAGGTTCTCAGTCTAGTATATATAATGTATGTACCAGTGCTTGTATATCCTGTAGAGGTTCCCAGTCTAGTATATATAATGTATGTACCAGTGCTTGTATATCCTGTAGAGGTTCTCAGTCTAGTATATATAATGTATGTACCAGTGCTTGTATATCCTGTAGAGGTTCCCAGTCTAGTATATATAATGTATGTACCAGTGCTTGTATATCCTGTAGAGGTTCTCAGTCTAGTATATATAATGTATGTACCAGTGCTTGTATATCTATCCTGTAGAGGTTCTCAGTCTAGTATATATAATGTATGTACCAGTGCTTGTATATATATCCTGTAGAGGTTCTCAGTCTAGTATATATAATGTATGTACCAGTGCTTGTATATATATCCTGTAGAGGTTCCCAGTCTAGTATATATAATGTATGTACCAGTGCTTGTATATCTATCCTGTAGAGGTTCTCAGTCGTGTTTCATTTGGATATTATTTCACTGTGTTACACCGTATGTACTGTACTCACGACATAAGTACATATATATGATAGCGCATGTACTGTACTCACGACATAAGTACATATATATGATAGCGTATGTACTGTACTCACGACATAAGTACATATATATGATAGCGCATGTACTGTACTCACGACATAAGTACATATATATGATAGCGCATGTACTGTACTCACGACATAAGTACATATATATGATAGCGTATGTACTGTACTCACGACATAAGTACATATATATGATAGCGTATGTACTGTACTGTGTTTTTGTGGTTGTTGTGGTGTTTTTGTGGTTGTTGTGCGTATGTACTGTACTCACGACATAAGTACATATATATGATAGCGTATGTACTTTACGCACGACATAAGTCCATATATATGATAGCGTATGTACTGTACGCACGACATAAGTACATATATATGATAGCGCATGTACTGTACTCACGACATAAGTACATATATATGATAGCGCCACTACTGTACTCATCTTCGTGGCCTAGTAATTAAAGCGTCCGCCTACGGAGCGGGAGGTCGAATGCTCGAATCTCGTCAGGGGTTCGTTCTGATATGGCATGTTGGTGAGCCGCCAGCTAGTTAAATAATGATTACCGAATGCATACCAGCCTGGCGCTTGGCATACAAGCATAGGATTCGGGAAGTACTGATGTTCATAAAAAGAGGTGTCTCATAAGTCAGAAATGGCTGGCCCTTTAAATAGGGGTGACACTATAATAAACAAAAAACGTTTACTTCACTTTTATATGATAGCCCATGAACTATACGTATTATGTCGGCTTACTGTGTATCAAGTCTCATTTGATACTAGTCTCATATAACAGATGTCGTGACACAGATTGATGTTGATAGCGATCGTATAGTTCTTGTAGCTTACATGTATATCTCATTTCACTTGCCAGTCAAATATGTCATTATTTACAAATTGTATTGTGTCATTTGATGTTTTAATTTGCTGAGGACCTCATGGTAGATTGACTTAATTGTTCAAACGAGTTCTCTAATTAAATAAAGTCTTTATTATTAGTATTATTATTATAAAATAAAAAAGCACATGAATATTTGCAATAGCTATACAGAGATCTGCAGAAATACCTAGCCGGATGGTCCATCTCTGCAGAAATAACTAGCCGGATGGTCCATCTCTGCAGAAATACCTAGCCGGATGGTCCATCTCTGCAGAAATACCTAGCCGGATGGTCCATCTCTGCAGAAATACCTAGCCGGATGGTCCATCTCTGCAGAAATACCTAGCCGGATGGTCCATCTCTGCAGAAATACCTAGCCGGATGTTCTACCTCTGCCCAAATAACTAGTCGGATGTTCTATCTCTGCCCAAATAACTAGTCGGATGTTCCACCTCTGCAGAAATAGCTAGCCGGATGTTCCACCTCTGCAGAAATAGCTAGCCGGATGTTCCACCTCTGCAGAAATAGCTAGCCGGATGTTCCACCTCTGCAGAAATAGCTAGCCGGATGTTCCACCTCTGCAGAAATAGCTAGCCGGATGCCCCACCTCTGCAGAAATAGCTAGCCGGATGTTCCACCTCTGCAGAAATAACTAGCCGGATGTTCCACCTCTGCAGAAATAGCTAACCGGATGTTCACCGACACGTTCAACCAGACGAATTTAATACACGTCTCTCTTATCTACTCATGTATTCATTAGACAATGACGTTTCCATATCCGAACAAACTGATTGCATTGTGTATTGAATACTGAATAAAGATTGGCCATAAAGATTTCCTAATGGGTTTGTACTTGGAGAGTCTGCAAGAATTGAATGTTGTCAATCAAGTACATTTACTGTCATAGTAAACATAAACATAACAATTATATGCATCAGACTATGTGTTCATGTTTGACGAATAAAATATTCTATGAATAAGATCAACTCAGCAATAAACTAATAACCAAAATGAAGATGAAAGACATTATATACAGTACACAAAGTTAAACACGTTTTGCTTTGAGCTAAGAAAAAAATATTTCTTGGCGAATTAATGATTGTCGAGGGGAAATGAATATAAACCGCTTAGAACATTGAAAGAAACTTTACATGCGTTCTGAGATACACAGCTCGTAAAACTCGCATAAAAGTTTCATAAATGTCATTTTACGTAAATCAATTTGCCATGGTGCACGAAACACATGTTCCATATAGAATACAACGGCGCAATGTTAAATATAAATGCTAGAGCAATATGTTACACTAGGATGCTACCTGTTCAATGCTATACATTTGCCCAGAGGCGTCTGCGCTGTTTATATGCTTACAGATTGTGTCCACGTTGTCCCATTATTTTATACACATTTAATGTAGCTCGATTGTGAAACCAGTTCTTACAACTTACATATTAATCACTCTCGAGACATCATTCCTGATGGAAGCTATCGCCACGGGGGAGAGAGAAGAGGCAACGTGGAATTTAACTACTGCCTTTCCTAAGGGCACAATCGTAACGGATCCAGTGTGGCTCAAACTCAGGCCATTTCGTACCTGAAGCGAACACGCTATCACGACTTCCACGTGGTCCCATTATACTGGGAGGGGGCGACGAAACAGTAGGGACGATGAAGTGAAGACCACACCACTAATTTAACCCACACACATTTATTCTCCCAAGACCAAAGAAATCGAAAGTTTATCCAAATGAAAATGAATAGCACTACAAAATAGTGTTCTCCAAATGTGCTTGTTTATAAGCTGAGCTCCGATGTTTGTATATCACAACAAGCTGTCAGACAAAAAACAAACAAATTGGAAAACAAATTGCTTAGAAATACTAGAAAATACGCAGGGATCCCAGCACCTCGCAATGGCCACACCGATATTGCAGTAGGTCACCACCTCTGTATATCACATTGGTCAACAGGCCACCAGGGTCACACAAAAGTGTGGCATCCGTGCTCCAGTGGTAGAGCGTCGGATTTGGAATCGATCGGTCCCGGTTCGATACTCGGTCAGGCCACGTATGTAGTGTCATTGAGCAAGGCACCTCACACACATTGCTTAGTACTGGTTAACCACTTAGGTCGGCTAAGCTTGCCCAGGAAAACATGTCTACGTTCCCGCAAGGGGTTTGACATTAATGGAACATACATGCATACAATTGCAAGGAAGAGTACTAGCTAGTATTGCAAAGCCATAATGAAGGAAGGTGTGACCCAAAGCAAAATTAACCAATTTGAAATTAGCAAGCCTATATACACAGTGTGAGTCCATTTCCACCTCAACACATTCATACATCGAACACACGCCGCTACGACTAAGATCAGTATTTGATAAGCATATAAACCGACCAGACACCACGATACACACTCACTATATATAGTGACATTAGACAACTTACAAAGTGCTTAGCATGTTTTGTTCCTCCTTATGCAAAGATGAAAGATGCAGAAGGCTGATAATACGGTGATACTAAACGACTCTCGCAACAGATAATCAATTTGATGTTCATAAGAATGCTGCTGTAACATTGGGAGTGTGCAGTGCCAGAAACACACAATATTTATAGCTGCGTACTCGTAAAGCTGTTTTTTTCCACATCCTGTTCCCTAAGATGACCTTGAACTTGTCATGTAGTAGTTGACAGTATAGGTGTGTTATCGGAAGCATGAAGCTAACATTTAATACATGTAGTAGTTGACAGTATACGTGTGTTATCGGAAGCATGAAGCTAACATTTAATACATGTAGTAGCTGACAGTATACGTGTGTTATCGGAAGCATGAAGCTAACATTTAATACATGTAGTAGCTGACAGTATACGTGTGTTATCGGAAGCATGAAGCTAACATTTAATACATGTAGTAGTTGACAGTATACTCGTGTTATCGGAAGCATGAAGCTAACATTTAATACATGTAGTAGCTGACAGTATACGTGTGTTATCGGAAGCATGAAGCTAACATTTAATACATGTAGTAGCTGACAGTATACGTGTGTTATCGGAAGCATGAAGCTAACATGTAATACATGTAGTAGCTGACAGTATACGTGTGTTATCGGAAGCATGAAGCTAACATTTAATACATGTAGTAGTTGACAGTATACGTGTGTTATCGGAAGCATGAAGCTAACATTTAATACATGTAGTAGCTGACAGTATACGTGTGTTATCGGAAGCATGAAGCAACATTTAATACATGTAGTAGCTGACAGTATACGCGTGTTATCGGAAGCATGAAGCAACATTTAATACATGTAGTAGCTGACAGTATACGTGTGTTATCGGAAGCATGAAGCTAACATTTAATACATGTAGTAGTTGACAGTATACGCGTGTTATCGGAAGCATGAAGCTAACATTTAATACATGTAGTAGTTGACAGTATACGTGTGTTATCGGAAGCATGAAGCAACATTTAATATCACATAGAAATAACTTAAAATAAATTAGTGAACATAATAAATGATCATTCAAATAAATATCGTAACAAATTTAATATAATCATAATATAACATTCACAGACCACCATACACAGTTACACGAAGCCTGTGTTAGCGGGGGTGTCCCGGGGGGTAACATTCACAGACCACCATACACAGTTACACGAAGCCTGTGTTAGCGGGTGTGTCCCGGGGGGTAACATTCACAGACCACCATACACAGTTACACGAAGCCTGTGTTAGCGGGGGTGTCCCGGGGGGTAACATTCACAGACCACCATACACAGTTACACGAAGCCTGTGTTAGCGGGTGTGTCCGGGGGGTAACATTCACAGACCACCATACACAGTTACACGAAGCCTGTGTTAGCGGGTGTGTCCCGGGGGGAACATTCACAGACCACCATACACAGTTACACGAAGCCTGTGTTAGCGGGGGTGTCCCGGGGGTAACATTCACAGACCACCATACACAGTTACACGAAGCCTGTGTTAGCGGGGTGTCCCGGGGGTAACATTCACAGACCACCATACACAGTTACACGAAGCCTGTGTTAGCGGGGGTGTCCCGGGGGTAACATTCACAGACCACCATACACAGTTACACGAAGCCTGTGTTAGCGGGGGTGTCCCGGGGGTACATTCACAGACCACCATACACAGTTACACGAAGCCTGTGTTAGCGGGTGTGTCCCGGGGGAACATTCACAGACCACCATACACAGTTACACGAAGCCTGTGTTAGCGGGGGTGTCCCGGGGGTAACATTCACAGACCACCATACACAGTTACACGAAGCCTGTGTTAGCGGGGGTGTCCCGGGGTAACATTCACAGACCACCATACACAGTACACGAAGCCTGTGTTAGCGGGTGTGTCCCGGGGTAACATTCACAGACCACCATACACAGTTACACGAAGCCTGTGTTAGCGGGGTGTCCCGAAGCCTGTGTTAGCGGGGGTGTCCCGGGGTAACATTCACAGACCACCATACACAGTTACACGAAGCCTGTGTTAGCGGGGGTGTCCCGGGGGTAACATTCACAGACCACCATACACAGTTACACGAAGCCTGTGTTAGCGGGGGTGTCCCGGGGGTAACATTCACAGACCACCATACACGTTACACGAAGCCTGTGTTAGCGGGGGTGTCCCGGGGTAACATTCACAGACCACCATACACAGTTACACGAAGCCTGTGTTAGCGGGGGTGTCCCGATGGCAACATTCACAGACCACCATACACAGTTACACGAAGCCTGTGTTAGCGGGTGTGTCCCGGGGGCAACATTCACAGACCACTATACACAGTTACACGAAGCCTGTGTGTCCCGGGGTAACATTCACAGACCACCATACACAGTTACACGAAGCCTGTGTTAGCGGGGTGTCCCGATGGTAACATTCACAGACCACCATACACAGTTACACGAAGCCTGTGTTAGCGGGGGTGTCCCGATGGCAACATTCACAGACCACCATACACAGTTACACGAAGCCCTGTGTTAGCGGGTGTGTCCCGGGGGGCAACATTCACAGACCACTATACACAGTTACACGAAGCCCTGTGTTAGCGGGTGTGTCCCGGGGGGCAACATTCACAGACCACTATACACAGTTACACGAAGCCTGTGTTAGCGGGTGTGTCCCGGGGGGGCAACATTCACAGATCACTATACACAGTCACACGAAGCCTGTGTTAGCGGGTGTGTCCGGTTGGCAGCCTCCTACGTGTATTAATAACTCGTACCTCCAAACATGCACGCATATTGATCTGTTTGCAATGCTGCTTTATAAAGGTGTGAAGTTATTGATAAATCAGATAGAAGATCAAGATTCTTTATAAGACAGTGGAACGGGTATACGGTGAGTTATGTCAAAATCCGACAAGAATGTGTTGAAGGAATGCGGTAATGATTTTTGGTCCAATTTGTTACCCAGGTCCAATAGATCTAAGCCACAAGTGTTTTCTGAAACATGTTCAAGATCAGTCGTTACGCTTTTTGAAGTTTTAAGCGACTTATCATTTTCATTGTGTAGATGTTTTTGAACAGTTTCTGAATGTTGTATTAGCACATCTGTTGAATTCTCAAACACTGAGTTCGTCAAGTGTAGTCTACCACATAACATAGATTGCTCATTATTCATACCGTTCATTTCATTAGGCTGTGTCTCGATGTTTTGTGTAGACGTGGTTTCACGATCACCTAGCTCCATAGGTTCACAATTGTCATTACAAGCATCTTTACAAGATATTTTTGTTCCGTTATTATCGTTGCACCGATCATCACGCACTAATTCATCGCACCTGTTATCCGACATTTCCGTAATATCGGTCATAGTATCTGCAATTTGGGTATCTAAAGACACGTGGTTGGAAATGTCCCCAGAACCAGGCATGGAAGGCAGAATGGCAGACGAACTACTATTGTCCCGAACACGGGTATCCACTCCACTTGACATTTCACTCGATATGTCTAAGGAAGTTAATTGACTAGAATCGACTCGAGATTCTACATGTGTGTTGTTGACCTGGCAGGAAATGCTGTTTGAATTATCCGCAGAGGCTGTGTCACCGGGTTTATCATGAAACACGTTATGCATTAGAGTGTCCGTCATATCGTCCGTAATCTTCTCGTGAACCCCACTCAGAAATGGGTCGTCGAACAAATACGAATTTGACAAACAATTGTTATTAAGTACACCGTATCCGCAGTATATTTTTTTCCTGCTCATTTCATGTTTTCTAGTTCTCAGTTTTTCATCGCGTACCTCTGTTTGTAGACGTTTCATTGTGTTATTAACAAGAACAGTTCTTCTAAGAAATATTTCCGGGTCGTCTAGCTGTTTAAGCTTTTTGATTGAGATTTTCAAGACTTTCTTTCGCTCGTCTTTTCGTTCCTTTGGTGTGTTCAGGAAAGGAGAGATTCGTTTCGATGGAATATATGTCTCATTAATCTGCGCCTCTTCGGCTTTTCGTTTGTGCCCTTGGTGTGTTGTACCACGCTGCTCCAAATCAACGTCAGTCTTGTTGCACATTTCAACCAGGTTACTCACAACTGGAAACCCTGAACATAGAGAATTATACATAATAATTGTTGGCTTAAGCATATTCATTTATCAAGCCAAGTAATATATGGCTGTCCGATTAGCGCAGTGGTTAGCGCGCTCGCTTCTCACCAATGCAACCCGGGTTCGATCCTCGGACCGGGAAGTATATGAGATTGTACGGTGGTCGCCAGATCGGACAGGTTGGTTTTCTCCGGGTACTCCGGTTTCCTCCCACATGAATGACCACATTTACGCTTTCATCCGCGCCAACGAGAGTGATTAATATAAGTTGTTAAAACTTGCTTCGCAATCGTTGTAAAATAAATAAAGTTTAAAACAAATAATATCACATAAAACTGACAAAATACATATACAATTCTATTATGCGTCATACGGGGGTTGCACTGAAACTAGAAGCTTATAATGCCATTGTTCTAATGAGCTCAAGTGGAATATTCTATATTAAGTACTCAGTAACACATGTGTGCTGACGTTTCTGCGGAATCAACCCACCTTTCTCAAAGTTTATTAAAGTGTTTTCAGCAATATGAAAATTTGATGAAAAAACTTGAAAAACACTTGTGTAAGGTGGTTTATCCCACGGCGGTTTGTTTTTACAGAGTAGTTTATAAATGCTTATGGTAATTAGAATAAGTGTTGTGAATACGACCTAACTAAACGAATAACCCTCAATAAAGGTAGAGCTTGATACAGGTTAACTTGCTAATAGTGTGCTCGCGTTTTCATACTTCTCGTACAAATGTTTCTAAGTTAAGGTGATGATGAAGAAGAAGAATGCTTTAATAACTTAAACTGTACAGTTGTTCGTTATATACAAACATACAATGTTACATTCTATAACAATGACAATGATGCGATGGCGAGATGAGGATGAACTTATGGATTTATACATACAAATTTAACATGGAACAAAGATGAGGGTACTGCTTTCAAAAACAAAAACGTCTATGTACATGGTTACGTAATTGTATTGCGTAATGAATGCGCCTCGTGGATAAATTTACGGAAAATAAACGGTAGTTAGCAATCACAGGCACCTGCCGTGAACACTTCAAAGTCAATTACTGCAACATCAAACGATTTGTTTAAACTGGATTGGGTTATATGATATTTCTAAGCAACTAAGTATATGCCACCACGTCCCCTGGAGAGAACATTGTAACTGGAAACAATCGTCTAGAGCATGAAAAACGCATTATATACGTGTCTGTGAAGTTGGCTTGCTGATGGTTGTTGGCTACCCAGTAGTTTATTTGCGATTACACATCTAGAAGGTCAGACAGCGCTATTGCAATTTCCATATGCCACCATTATAACACACAGTGCCATTAGATTTCCCCCAAAAATAGTTTGGCACAAAAGACAGTAGTTTTCAACAGACTGGCCTTTGAGCCACAGGAAAATGGAAAATTTCAATGGGGTTGACCAATTGCGGTTTTTTATATTTCCCATTAAAGACACCCACCCCCTACTCTGAAGGTAATTTGGTGGTGAATGTTGCACTGACACCTGCATTTATAATATGCTGTTTATTTGTCACCAAATAGTATGCAAATATTCTAAAATGCAGCTCATATATTGTATTTTAATATGTAGAAATGTATCAATAACTCTACACCGTTTCAACAAATCCCAGACCACTATATCAATAACACCGTCTGACCAGAACCGTATTCATAAGTTAAATCGCGAATATACAATCAGAACTCTATTCAGTAGTTTATTCGCGAATACACATCCATAAGTTTATTCAGATGTTCAGTCAGAGGTTTATTCCGTATGTCTGGGACTATTTGAGACAATATGTCAGTATGTAAGTGTTACCAGCGCGCGGACAGAAACAAAGACGATCTCAGACAAGTTAATGATGAAGCAAGTTTATGTTCCACACCGGAAATGAAGACACATAATATATATTATACTAAAATCTTAAAGGCTAATGAAATGTACAAAACATGTGTTATTGTATTTTGCTATGTGTGTTTTTATTACTTAGCGGTTATTTATTGTCGCTACCAGGTGAGTGGGTCATTGCTCAATGTTATGTGTCTGGTCTTGTTTTAATGTACCACTGGCTAAATGATTAACTAACATTCACATTGTCACGTACAAGATAATCAATCAAAAGATGATATACTTTGATCTGCCTCGTCAAATGGTTTACAAGTATAATAGTTTAATCATAATGTATAGTACAATGAATGTGAAACCAGTTCATACAACATTATGTTAATATCCAACGATATCTATTAATTTTTTATTGATTTTCTGTTTTATTGATTTTTTTTGTATATAGATATCTCGTTCCGTGTGGATTCCATCGCCCCGCGGGAGAGGGAAGAGGCCCCGAGGGAGAGAGAAGAGGCCCATGAGGAAGAGGGAAGAGGCCCATGAGGGGAGAGAAGAGGCCCCGAGGGAGAGATAAGAGGCCCATGAGGGAGAGGGAAGAGGCCCGTGAGGGAGAGAGAAGAGGTCCGTGAGGGAGAGAGAAGAGGCCCATGAGGGAGAGGGAAGAGGCCCATGAGGGAGAGAGAGATCGAGAGAGAGAGAGAGGAAGAGAAGAGGAGGAGAGAGAGAGAGAGAGAGTTAGAGCGAAGAGGCCCATGAGGGAGAGAGAAGAGGCACATGGTGGAGAGAGAAGAGGCAAAGTGGATCTAAGTGTCAAGCCTACGGACACTACCCACCGTGGTTCTAACGGAGCTGAACTCACAACCTCTACAAGCATGCAAAAATAATAATGAAATTAATTAAAAAAATGTTTCGCAATCGTTGTTAAGAAAATAACTTAATTGTTAATTCAATACTTGTCGATTATTATTAATATTGGACTGGTGTAAAAAATGCCAGAATGTTATATTAAATCCTACGCGTACATGGACGAAATTAACAATTTTAATTAGTAGGATCTTGTCATATAAGTGTGTGTTTTAATTAAGATATAAGCTTCAAACGGATCCAATATGTAAACTATTGGTACTGTCTACGGCACTATGCGCCTCACACAGTCCAATATTTTACATATTGGATCGTTTTCGGCTTATATCATATACTTATAATTATAATGGTATTAAGTAGTACATACCAATGCGGGGATTTACAGATGTACTGCATAATGTATAATGAATAAATATGTTCTATAATTAACGTTCATATCTACCCGGATTAGAGAAAGAAAGAAATACATACGAGTACATATGATCCTCTAAAATGCAAATCAGTATTCCCCCGACAATACACACATTGTGTCCGTGTACATGCGTCCTTAGATCAATGTACATACATATAAGAAAACACTATTTATGTTATAATTTCATGATCATGGTTGAGCTATGATGATTTATTAATACCATCGACATCATTAAATGTTGCCCTCGGCTACGTTTGTAGATGACATAAGGTATGATAACCAATTTTATAAATTCAAAAGGAATAGTTTAAATGATTACGTAAGAATTGATAATAAAACACGAGGGTATTGTTCGAGTAACAATATGGGTATCAGGTAAGGAAATGACAAAACTTGTTTCACATTAAATGAAGAGAAACTGTAAATACTAAAGATTGGAACAAGTATCAAATACCATTACTATCCGCAAGACGTGTTGTTGTTGTTGTTGTTGTTGTTGTTGTTGTTGTTGTTGTTGATGATGATGATGATGATGATGATGATGATGATGATGATGATGATGATGATGATGATGATGATGATGATGATGAAGATGAAGATGATGATGATGATGATGATGATGATGATGATGATGATGATGATGATGATGATGATGATGATGACCTTCCACTACAACATGAGGGTGCGCGGGAATCTATATGCCTCACAGACTTACAGTAACATCAAGTTTACAAACTGTATCTTAGCTATCCTTCGTTATCTGTATTTATTTATATTTCGGGTTTTACGCCTGCATCAGCACCATTTCGGGCTATATCGCCGGCGGGCAGTTTACCTAACAACACCTTTCCTGGGCAGGTTCCAGCGGTTAACCAGTACTTGGGTGCACCAACCTCCGTAAGAAATTGCCAATTTTTTCATATAAATGAGACACGGCCTGAGCGGGGCTCGAACTCGTGACCATCAGTGATGATAGGTTACAGTGATATACAAGTCAGTGACCTTAACCACTCGATCACGGAGGCGGACCCCTTCGTTATCATACACGAGTAAGATAGTGGTCCGAATTCCACATTGAGTGTCCGTATCCACACAGTGTATTAATACAGACATATTGTACTAAGGCAGACATCACTAATCATGGGCTGACTCTATCAATAAGCTGCGTGAATACATCATTAATGGCACGTGTATGGGTACTGGGCATTGCCCAATCAAAATAGGTAGTCAGCAGATATATTAAAGCAGCATTACATCGTAATAAAGGATGTTTTGGGCAAAATATAAATACTAATGTGTGTGTGTGTTTACAAAAATCGAAATAGTCGCTCAGAAACGATAATATTTCAATAAATATAAACCGTCGTATACGCTAATTTGTTTATCAACACACGAAATGTAAAAACACGCACAGCGCGCGTGCGTGAAACAACAGAGGATGTAGAAAACAACGTATATATTTTGAACATGAAATACTATCTATCTATCTTCCTCTAATGCCGAACCCCTCGCGGGGATGTACACATGTCCCTAAAAGACTTAGATAACAGAGGTATGAATCAACATCTCAAGTAATTTAATTAAAAAAGACAACGTGGGACAAATGGGGACGATGCATTCCGAATGTAAACAAGTGCGGACGATGCGTTCTTGTTGTAAACAAATGCGTGACCGATCGACTCGGAAAGTCCTACTTTCGGTTTCGAGTTTGTTTTATCCCAAAAAACATTGTTTACCAATTGAACATAAGTTAGTATAATGTTAGAATGTGTGGTTGTTGTAAAATTTGAATTTTTTAAAATATCTTTTATTTCATACGATGTAATGCTGCTTTAAAGAAACAAACGTCGTGATAGCGCAGTGGTAGCTCGTTCGCTTCAGGTGAGAAAGGCCCGGGGTTCAAGCCCCGCTGGAGCCGGTACGATTGTGCCCTTAGGCAAGGCATTTAAATTCCACATACCTCTTCTCTCACCCTCGTGGCGATTAATTCCATCAGGAATGAGATCTCGAGAGTGATTAATATAAGTTGTAAGAACTTGTTTTGCAATCGAGCTAAGATCAATTAATATAAACTAAAGAAACGAAATTTAACATAGATAATATTATACAAATAATATAATTTATTTACCTTATCGTTATAGTTTGAATCCGCCAAAATCACGTATTTAATTGGTAATACAATTTAAAATATTAGTAAAGAAAAATCACGTATTTAATTGGGAATAAAATTTAAAGTATTAATAAATGGGATTCAGGAAAAACACACAAGCATGGGAAATATATGGTTTGAAAGCTGGTTAGCATGAATCACGGCACAAAGAATGTCCTTTTATACACTCATGACTTGTGTATACTGTTTCATGTGTGTGGTTGGTGTGTCGTAGTACATACTAAGCGTGTGGTTATAACCGGAATGTAACTGACCTGTTAGTACTTGTATACACGCTTGTATAATCTATACAATTCATATTAACTACTTCATTTTCAAATGCATTGAGCATGGGCGATATCGTTGCAGAATCACGCTCATCATTGTATATGAAGAATTAAGTGTTTGTTTATTATAGTGTCACCCCTATTTAAAGGGTCAGCCATTTCTGACTTATGAGGCACCTCTTTTTATGAACATCAGTACTTTCTTTCTTTCTTTTTTTATTTAAGTTTATTTAACATCGCTACCGGTTTCCCATTTGAGCGACGGGCAGTTTACCTAACAACACCTTTCCATGGGCAGGCTCCAGCGGTTAACCAGTACTTGGTGCACGAACCTCAGTAAGAAACTGCCAACTTTTTCATATAAATGAGACACGGTCTGAGCGGGGCTCGAACCCGTGACCATCAGAACATCTGTGCTTCCCGAATCCTATGCTTATATACCAGACGCCATGCTGGTTAGGCAATCGGTAACCATTATTTAACTAGCTGGCTCACCAACCGAACAAACCCGTGACGAGATTCGAACCTTCGACCTCCCGCGCTCCGTAGGCGGACGCCTTAACAACTAGGCCACGGAGACGGTATAGTAATTATCCTGTATACACCTGCTGGTATGATCCTTCGTTAAAGATGTTGCCTTTGAATGGTTTACGGTATAACATGTGCTATAAAGCATGATAAATGTTTACCATGTACATTAATGACTTGCAGTTTTATAGTCAGTAACTGTTTTCGTCGTGTGTGGTTTGTTACGTTTCTCACCTGCCGAATATTAATTATCATGGTCAACAACGTCGCTGACTTGTACACCCTATAGCCTATCATCACTGATGGTCACGGGTTCGAGCCTCTCTCTCAGACAATGTATCTTTATATGAAATAGTTGGCAGTTTGTTTCTTACGGAGGTTGGTGCACCAAATACTGAAAAGGTGGAGGTTCGTGCACAAAGTACTGAAGAGGTGGATGATGGTGCACCAAGTACTGACAGGTGGAGGATGGTGCACCAAGTACTGACAGGTGGTGGATGGTGTACCAAGTACTGACAGGTGGAGGTTGGTGCACCAAGTACTGACAGGTGGAGGTTGGTGCACCAAGTACTGACAGGTGGAGGTTGGTGCACCAAGTACTGACAGGTGGAGGATGGTGTACCAAGTACTGACATGTGGAGGTTGGTGCACAAAGTACTGACAGGTGGAGGTTGATGCACCAAGTACTGACAGGTGGAGGTTGGTGCACCAAGTACTGACAGGTGGAGGATGGTGCACCAAGTACTGACAGGTGAGGATGGTGCACCAAGTACTGACAGGTGGAGGATGGTGCACCAAGTACGACAGGTGGAGGATGGTGCACCAAGTACGGGTGGGGTTGTGCCCAAGTACTGACAGTGGAGGTTGGTGCACCAAGTACTGACAGGTGGAGGATGGTGCACCAAGTCTGACAGGTGGAGGTTGGTGCACCAAGTACTGACAGGTGGAGGTTGGTGCACCAAGTACTGATAGGTGGAGGTTGGTGCACCAAGTACTGACAGGTGGAGGTTGGTGCACCAAGTACTGACAGATGGAGGTTGGTGCACCAAGTACTGACAGGTGGAGGATGGTGCACCAAGTACTGACAGGTGGAGGTTGGTGCACAAAGTACTGACAGGTGGAGGTTGGTGCACCAAGTACTGACAGGTGGAGGTTGGTGCACAAAGTACTGAACAGGTGCTGTTAGGTAAGCTGCTCGTTACTAATATGGGCAGCAGGTAGCGACGTTAAATACACTTTATGCCTTCCAGCTATTATTGGTAGAGGATCACGGGTATCACCACCGACCTTCCTCAATCCAGCTGGATAGTTTCAGGAAATAATTCGACACCCCCAGCGGGATTCCAACCAGCAGCGGTGAGGGGCCAGCGGGATTCCAACAAGCAGCGGTGAGGAGCCAGCGGGATTCCAACCAGCAGCGGTGAGGGGCCAGCGGGATTCCAACCAGCAGCGGTGAGGGGCCAGCGGGATTCCAACCAGCAGCGATGAGGGGCCAGTGATTTGAAGTCAACGACAGTAACAACGCGAGCACGGAGTCTAAAATTGTAGGAACTTGCTAAAATCAAATCATCTTGCATTAACTAAGGTCAGTCCAGGATTGAGTTTAGTGCATCATCTTTGAACCTTTGATGCGACAAACGACAACGCGGCGGAGCGCTGACAAGAAACCCAACGAGTCCAGTCTAGAGGCGTCCAATGTCAGAACAATGGCGCAGTCTAGACTCGTCCAACGTCAGAACAATGACGTAGTCTAGATGTGTGGTCGTCCAACGTCAGTACAATGACGTAGTCTAGAGTCGTCCAACGTCAGAACAATGACGTAGTCTAGACTCGTCCAACGTCAGAACAATGACGTAGTCTAGACTCGTCCAACGTCAGAACAATGACGTAGTCTAGAGTCGTCCAACTTCAGAACAATGACGTAGTCTAGAGTCGCCCAACGTCAGAACAATGACGTAGTCTAGACTCGTCCAACGTCAGAACAATGACGTAGTCTAGAGTCGTCTAACGTCAGAACAATGACGTAGTCTAGAGTCGTCCAACGCCAGAGCAATGACGTAGTCTAGAGTCGTCCAACGTCAGAAAAATGACGTCGTCTAGAGTCGTCCAACGTCAGAACAATGGCACAGTCTAGAGTCGTCTAACGTCAGAACAATGACGCCAGTATTTGATAACATTATAAGCAAATATATGCAGTGTGGATATGATCCTGGTGTGAGATGAATACACTGTCGTCTACAGAGCATATTGTGTCGCTATCGTGAACTTGTTGTGGGCGCCTTGTTTATCAACAGTTGTGAAAATATTTAAATACAAGTAGTACATGTTCCTGCAGCACGTCGCATAGTGCGTAACTAACACGATAAACCGCGAGCTTACTGCCTATGCCTTACTCTTCGTGAGACGCGCTTGTTTGTGAAGTTCATAGCGTAATCCCGATGTCAATGAACATGTCTCCAGCCGAGAATTTGGCGTATCTGATAATCTACAGGTGCGCCGCACGCGTGTTATATATAAGCTATGTGCTCCCATGTTAGCAACATGTCCACCACACAGAAGGTATTTTTTACAATATCAATATTGCTGTGCTATTTATGATACCCCTTAGGCGTAACAATATTAATTTAACTATACGACCAGGTACCACTATTCAATCAAGTAGTCTTTACTTCAGTGGGCCCTCGTGTCCTGTGTGTGTTTTACGTTTATTTATCGTCGCTACCGGTTGCCCATATGAGCGACGCCTCCTGAACAGATTAGTAATTTTAGATTTTTGGAAGATATGCAATGATACTGACAGAGACCCATTCCAGAGTCTCCTCTGGTTCTTTTACGTGCACGGTGTACAGCACCGACACGAGACCTCGGTTTAAAGTCCCATCTGAAAGACTCACTATTTCATATATAATATGTTATATACACAACAGCATTTAACAGATGGGTTATCAGTTTAAATATAATGGTAGGTTGAATATCTGGTTATAGTTGACTTCTTAAAGATATATTCCTGATATTTAGATATAATTTGATTAGGGTCAGACGGGGACCGAATGTATTAGTACAGATTCACCCATTATTTACTATCCTTGGCCTTGTTTGCACGTGCTCTAGTGTTATCTTGATGTGCTGATACGTTGTAATATAGCATGCATGCATGATTAATTACTGTAGCTATTTTGTTATACGTTTATGAGTTCCCGCATGTTTCCAATAATGTAGTTGATGCTGCCGCCAGATTACGAGAACTCACGACGAATGTCTGCTTGCTTCAATGTTATGCTGACAATAACTGGTGATACTTCCAGCACCCGCCCCCACCCCCGCCCCCGCCCCGAACAATCCTACACTAAATGATCCCCGATCGGAGCTTACCGCCTCTCAACCTCATACTGCCAGCACCCGCCCCGCCCCCGCCCCGAACAATCCTACACTAAATGATCCCCGATCGGAGCTTACCGCCTCTCAACCTCATACTTCCAGCACCCGCCCCCGGGCCCGCCCCCACCCCCGCCCCCGCCCCGAACAATCCTACACTAAATGATCCCCGATCGGAGCTTATCGCCTCTCAACCTCATAAGTCGTTTATATGAGACTCAAACATGGATACACCGTGTTCAGTGCAATGGCAATAGAACCAGAGGTTGTAATCGGCGAGATTTGGCCATATTGTATGGGTGACTCTGTATCCATAGCGCACCCCTGGCTCCCTGTACGGGTCACTCTGTACCCATAGCGCACCCTGGCTCTCTGTATGGGTCACTATATACCCATAGCGCACCACTGGCTCTCTGTGCAGGTCACTCTGTATCCATACCACACCCATGGCTCTCTGTACGGGTCACTATGTACCCATAGTGCACCCCTAGCTCTCTGTACTGGTCACTTGTGCGCGTGTTCGCGTGTGTGTGTGCGCGCGCGCGTGCTTGTGTGTGCGTGTGTGTTTTACGATTATTTATCGTCCCTATCGGTTGCCCTATGGGCGACGGTCTCATGAATAGATGTTTGGAGGATAGTGCAATGATACAGACAGAGACCCTGTTGAGGGTTTCATGGTTTTATTTTTTTAATATTTTATTATTGTAATTGGTCAGTCAAGCTTATATCTGATTTCCCATGGTAGTCTATATGGCATCTATTTCATGAAGCGCTTTCATGTTTTAATTTACTCGTGATGGCCTTGTGGTAGATTGACTTAATTCGTTCAGATGCGTTCTCTCGTTACTATCGTCTTTATTACCACTGCCTTGGATTAGTCGACTAAGATTAATTGTGTCTAGCATGGGATCTCGCTAGTATACATGCATGTAAATGCATACCAATGGAAATAATATACATCAGATTTCAAACTTCATAAACCTACCGCCCACGTACACACACTCATTTGGTAATATTCAGACGACATGATCTCTGCTCTCAGCAGGCGAAATAGTATGTTAACCCTAACCCTCTGTATGGTTTATTTCAATTTACATCACAGAGTTCAAACTCCATAAACCTACCTACCGCCCACGTACACACACTCATTTGGTAATATTCAGACTACATGCTCTCTGCTATCAGCAGGCGAAATAGTGTGTTAACCCTAACCCCTATGTGTGTGTTTATTTCGCTTTGTAGCAGTTGAATAGAGCAAATCTGTTCAACATGAAACAGATCACGATCACCTGCCTTACTTATAATTCTCAAAATTTGGCTGACTTCTGCACGAGAATTTAAAGTTAATCAGAATGAGTGAAAACAGACATGCGCTGAAATGTTTAGATTTGTTTGCTCCAGGACGCAGTAGTATAGCTAATATTTACACGCGAGTCAAGTGCGAGTGAAAATATGTGTTTAGGTTGGAAGTGTGTCCAATTCCGTTTATTTAGAATACAGTCAAACCTGTGTTAGAGGTCACCTCCATTAAGCAGCCAATCAGTATTAAGCAGCCAGTTTCCCGATTCCCAATATATTGTTTTATTATAAATTTGATCTCTACTAAGCAGCCACCTGTGCTAAGCAGCCACTTTCTATAATTCCGTTGGTTGGCTGCTTAACACAGGTTTAACTGTATGCTACCATGTACATTGGTGAGATGTGTAAAGCAGTACATGATTACACGGACTATTGTATGGTTATTATCATCTTATCATTAATTCTAACACGACCCGGCTAATAACATACATACTTTTAGAGTAAAATCTGCCTCGGGTTATTCTGCGATATACCTACTTTGAACTATGCTGCGCGCGCACCGTGTTTTGGCTATTCCATGTATACAATGCGTGTAAAGTTTTATGAATGAAAGTCACGTGATGTTTGTAAATACTACCGTGGGAATGCGCGGAAGTGAGCTATTTTTAGAATCAGATAATCTCTTGTCCGTCTTGTTTTTCTGTTAAGTAACGTTTCAGTTACTATTCTGTACAGTTTTATTTGACAAAATAAATAAAATTATTTATCAGTTACAACTTTTGTTCATTTATGCACTAGATTGATATTTTCCATAAAAAATAACGTCATCACCCCTTACGCGGGAGGAAATTTCGAAAGCCAACTGCAGCGGCGTTTGAAGAAAATACTTCTTTAAAATTATTAGAAGTAAGTCGTTTTAGAATCGAAATAATAAGTATCAACCGTTTCGGCCTGAGTGATATATTTCTACGCATAAGAACGACAAACGAGGGTTATTCTGCGATATACCACGGTTGATACTTATTATTTCTTAATTATACTTCTGATTTTAATAATACAATTATGAGAATAGCATTTTAGTGATGCCATTTGTTTTACGTTACATAACATTACATGATGCTTTTGCAGTTCATTTTTATGTTGTTGAATAAAGTTAAAAGCCGTGTTAGCACATTCGCGTCAGGTGCGAAAGGCTTGTAGTTCGAGCTCCGCTGGAGCCGTTACGAGTGTGCCCTTATGTAATGCATTTAATTTCCACATGTTTCCACATTGCCTCTTCTCTCTACCTCGTGGCGATGAATTCCATCAGGAATGAGGTGTCGAGATTGATTAATATAAGTTGTAAGAACTAGTTTCGCAATCGAGCTAAAATCCATTTGTATAAACTAAGGTTGAAAGTTGGTTTCCAGACTCTAAATGTGCGACCCGATTCAAAGCCTGTTTACAGGTAATGTTTACAGGTAAACAGTTGGTTTATGGGCCTTATCAGCCTAGTTGGGTGGATACGTTATATGGCTGAAATGGAATAACAATAAAATCAACAACCATTCTTAAAATTTCATATTTTAAAGAATAAAAACAAGCTTCTTCTCCGATATTTGCAAAATAAATTCTAAATCACATATTTTTTGATAGATCGACCCTAGTGTATTGTTTTGTCCATATTATCTACAATAGCAACGAACACAATATACATAATTGATTTGATTATACGTAAAGGTCATAAGATACGAGACCTATTTTATATCAGTCAATTAATGTGCCATATATATACTGACGCCAAAATGTAACTGTGCACTTGCCTTAGAGGTAAAATCTATATCCTTTTAGAAAACAATATAGGCAAACTTGGTATCAAAATGTACGAAATATTGGGTAATTTGTGAGGATTATTTTCTTCACACATAAAAGTGCACAGTTTGTTATGGTGTCAGTAACCGAGGTCTCGTGTCGGTGCTCTACACCGTGCACGTAATAGAACCAGAGGAGACTCTGGAATGGGTCTCTGTCTGTATCATTACACTATCCTCCAAAAATCTAAAATTACTAAACTCTTCAGGAGGCGTCGCTCATATATGGGCAACCGGTAGCGACGATAAATAAACGTAAAACACACACATGGTGTATGCATACACAGCTATATACAGCTGAACAGCTGAGAATCACACGTAATGTAGACCAGCACGAGTCCAGTGTTGCTCCCTTATTATCCGAACACCATCCTTTCATTATCAGCTCAATCTCCCATCTAAATACAACTGCCCGACTTCCCGCCGTAACAATGCATATGGGCGAGTAACACGAGGAGTTAGATCTTACACGAATATCGATACCCCCACTGCTTCGTATAACTTCTAGCTTCTTTGATTATATATGCCGTCTAGATAAGTCTATATCGAGTTGTTTAACAGTCTGTTGTCTGTGTCTTAATAATAGTAGAAAATGGCAACAGACGAAAATAAATGTTCTTACTGACAAGTATAATGTAATTTATATTTTCTGAGTGTTACTTGTTTATAAATATAGAAATACAATTTGTCTGCTCGTGTTTATAAAGAGTAGTGGCGATCAAACACACACTGTCACATTATAAATATTGATACGCTGTCATAAGCGTATCCATATTTAATATACTAGAGGACATAGATAACGCACACTTCGGATAAGTGTGTGTTTTACATTAAAAACAATAACTATATAAATACATAGTACTAAACATTTTGGAATATTTTTAGATGTTCAGTTTGTGTTTTGTAATACATATGTGATATATCTTTGATGGAATCCTTCGTATTTCGTTTTCATGTAATACTCATATAATGTAGGTGTGCGTTTTCTATGCTCTCTAGTATACATCTACAAGATACACAACCCCAGTCTCTCAAAGCCGGGTATGGCCGAGCTACTATTGGCCATGGACTAGGGACACACGGAGATTCAAAAATAATACACCATAATCTTTGTTCAAGCGAAGACAGACACATATAATGTCATTGTCATATATCTTAATTGTACATAGTTATACTGGCTATATAGGCTGTCAGGCAGCGTGGATACATCATGATGGGGTCGGAATTGAAACAGCGCATGCACATTCGGTTGATATGTGACTGGTTCTGGATTAGGAGACATTGACCAGTACACAATACTAGAACCAGACAAGGCTATTCCGGTTACGCATGCGCATTATGCACCCCGGCCCTACAATGTAGACCCGTTGTATGTGATTAACACGCCTCGTAACCGATCTCATGCTGAACGAGAAAACATGTAGAACAATATCATACTGTCTTACTGCAAGCAGCAATGTTTTAAGCGCATATGATTTACGACAACACTTTAGCCAAGTCTGCCAGAAACCGTCACATTGTCTTTCAGGATCAATCGTCGTTTTCTGACAAGATTTCTCTGATTGGTTTTATCTAAATGCATTCTCATGGGAATGCCTTTAATAACCAGAGACTATCCGCCGCGACATGGAAGAGTGTATTGAATTCAACATGTATAAACACATTGGCAATACACGGTATTGCAACCCGCTCCTCACTGACAGAGAAACTATTACAGAGCTTTTTCTCCGCCAAATACAATTATCGTACCAGTTAATCAGGCAAGATCGCAAGCTGATTACGACAATAGCTCAATGAAACAAATCGATGAGGAAAACTCAACCCAAACCTCATGTATCCAGAAATAGCTAACAATTACTTAAAACTTTAACTGGTTGGGTGGTTTGATTATGTACATAATCTGCATGGAAAATGCAATGTCATGAGGGTATGTCTTATATTAGGCTGTTGAGGGTCATACGGGTATGTCTTATATTAGGCTATTGAGGGTCATACGGGTATGTCTTATATTAGGCTGCTGAAGGTCATAAGGGTATGTCTTATATTAGGCTGCTGAAGAGAATCATGCGTCAGGTGGGACCACTTAAATATACTTGTAATCTAACTATAAACACTAGAGAATCATATTGCCCGGTGCCGCTCGCCTAACACTAGAGAATCATAGTGCCCGGTGCCGCTCACCTAACACTAGAGAATCATACTGCCCGGTGCCGCTCGCCTAACACTAGATAATCATATTGCCCGGTGCCGCTCGCATAACACTAGAGAATCATATTGCCTGATGCCGCTCGCCTAACACTAGAGAATCATATTGCCTGGTGCCGCTCGCCTAACACTAGAGAATCATATTGTCCGGTGCCGCTCGCCTAACACTAGAGAATCATATTGCCCGGTGCCGCTCGCCTAACACAGCTTAACAGAACAGGAATGTATTATACATATAGTACATACTCATAACTATATACATACTATGTACACGTAATCTATGTTATAATCATTAATATAGCTATCTATTGTTTCTAAAGAGGAAAAACTTGCCAAATATAATGTAATTAAGATATTAAGCCATCCTGCTAATCGCGAATAAACTCCCGTTTGCGAACATCAAAGAGCCAGATTAAACGGCACAGGAGATTCAGCCCGACCAGGCTCCGTGGTGACTGCTATTCCGATAATGGAGACAAACCACTTGGTAGTATAGCAAACAATATAGATATATATCAGACGAGACAGAACCAGCCCACCACCAGAGTGCGATGCACACTTTGTATTGTGAAGGAAGTTATGATCTCCATAGCTTAGCATAAAGGTTTTAATCTGGCCTACCATCTGGACTGATAATTCAAGGATCGCAGGTTCGATCCCCCGTCTGACCCTAATAAAATTAACAGTCTTTCAGATGGGACTTTAAACCGAGGTCTCGTGTCGGTGCTGTACACCGTGCACGTAAAAGAACAAGAGGAGACTCTGGAATGGGTCTCTGTCTGTATCATGAACTATCCTCCAAAATCTAAAATAACTAATCTCTTCAGGAGGCGTCGCTCATATGGGCAACCGGTAGCGACGATAAATAAACGTAAAACACACAGATCCGTGAGATGATGCATCCTTAGCGCGAGAGATCCGTGAGATGATGCATCCTTAGCGCGAGAGATCCGTGAGATGATGCATCCTCAGCGTGAGAGATCCGTGAGATGATGCATCCTTAGCGCCAGAGATCCGTGAGATGGTGCATCCTTAGCGCGAGAGATCCGTGAGATGATGGCATCCTTAGCGCCAGAGATCCGTGAGATGATGCATCCTTAGCGCGAGAGATCCGTGAGATGATGCATCCTTAGCGCCAGAGATCCGTGAGATGATGCATCCTCAGCGCGAGAGATCCGTGAGATGATGCATCCTTAGCGCCAGAGATCCGTGAGATGATGCATCCTTAGCGCCAGAGATCCGTGAGATGATGCATCCTTAGCGCGAGAGATCCGTGAGATGATGCATCCTTAGTACTAAACATCCGTAATTATGAGATATACGTGAAATGATACATTCCCTATCCAAATGTATATGAAACCAAGCGACAACATATATATATATACACGCACAGCGTGCAACATGATAACTTGATACAATATTTAAATACAACTTTACTGAACTATAAAGACTAAAAATAAAGAGATACACCCGTATATGTATCGTAATCTGATTTATGAAATACAGTAGTAGGTGTTATGGTGGAAGAATTGATAGATTGCCAGTTTATAAATTATTGTTTTGTGGGTTTAAAGTGGCACTAGGTCATCTGGCGACTCTCCAGCTATTGTTGATGGTTGTGGAAGACCTCGGATGCCCCTCCGAGCAGAGGTTCAGGCATTGACGCATACGGGTAGAACCACCGACCTACCGCAAGCCAGCTGAATAGCTTCCTCGCTTGAAAGAATTCGACACCCCAAGTTGTATTTGAACCTACAGCGGTGAGGGGCCAGTGATTCGAACCTACAGCGGTGAGGGGCCAGTGATTCGAACCTACAGCGGTGAGGGGCCAGTGATTCGAACCTACAGCGGTGAGGGGCCAGTGATTCGAACCTACAGCGGTGAGGGGCCAGTGATTCGAACCTACAGCGGTGAGGGGCCAGTGATTCGAACCTACAGCGGTGAGGGGCCAGTGATTCGAACCTACAGCGGTGAGGGGCCAGTGATTCGAACCTACAGCGGTGAGGGGCCAGTGATTCGAACCTACAGCGGTGAGGGGCCAGTGATTCGAACCTACAGCGGTGAGGGGCCAGTGATTCGAACCTACAGCGGTGAGGGGCCAGTGATTCGAACCTACAGCGGTGAGGGGCCAGTGATTCGAACCTACAGCGGTGAGGGGCCAGTGATTCGAACCTACAGCGGTGAGGGGCCAGTGATTCGAACCTACAGCGGTGAGGGCCAGTGATTCGAACCTACAGCGGTGAGGGCCAGTGATTCGAACCTACAGCGGTGAGGGGCCAGTGATTCGAACCTACAGCGGTGAGGGGCCAGTGATTCGAACCTACAGCGGTGAGGGGCCAGTGATTCGAACCTACAGCGGTGAGGGGCCAGTGATTCGAACCTACAGCGGTGAGGGGCCAGTGATTCGAACCTACAGCGGTGAGGGGCCAGTGATTCGAACCTACAGCGGTGAGGGGCAAGTGATTAGTTGTCAATTAACATCTCGGTCGTGAAGGCCCTAGGTTATAAATTATACCGGAATCGTGATTAAATACTTGTATACTTATATTTTATTTAGATTAACTCTCTTGTAATTTGCTCAGTGTCAAGTATATAGGGACTTGAAACGATTATCAACGGAAGTATGACGGGAATTCCAAATAGTAGTAGATCCGGAGTATATTCGGAATAGATCCGGACCGGAGTAGATCCGGACCGGAGTAGAATCGGAGTAGATCCGGAGTATATCCGGACCGGAGTAGATCCAGTGTAGATCCGGACCGGAGTAGGTCCGGAGTATATCCGGACCAGAGTAGATCCGGAGTGTATCCGGACCAGAGTAGATCCGGTGTAGATCCGGACAGGAGTAGATCCGGAGTATATCCGGACCAGAGTAGATCTGGAGTATATCCGGACCGGAGTAGATCCGGAGTATATCCGGACCGGAATAGATCCGGAGTAGATCCGGACCGGAATAGATCCGGAGTATATCCGGACCAGAATAGATCCGGAGTATATCCTGACCGGAGTAGATCCGGAGTAGATCCGGACCGGAGTAGATCCGGAGTATATCCGGACCGGAGTAGATCCGGAGTAGATCCGGACCGGAGTAGATCCGGAGTATATCCGGACCGGAGTAGATCTGGAGTATATCCGGACCGGAGTAGATCCGGACCGGAGTAGATCCGGAGTATATCCGGACCGGAGTAGATCCGGAGTATATCCGGACCGGAATAGATCCGGAGTATATCCGGACCGGAATAGATCCGGAGTATATCCGGACCGGAGTAGATCCAGTGTAGATCCGGAGCAGACACATAATTATATCAATAGTCTGATCTCAGATCTGGAAGAATAAAGATTGCAACCATTCCACAGTTCGATTATCTCATGAAAAATAAATGAATTCTGAAGGCAGACAGGAGGTAGATCATTCTATTTAAGAGTTTTATATAGTAGAGATGTAGATGAGTTTTCTGAAGCTTAACCAGTACCGGATAACCCTGTACCGAAATCATCAAATGTAATTCGGAACAGAGGTAACCAAATGGCGTACGATGCTGTAACTGGAGAAATAAGTCTTCATCTGATACAACCAGTTATACAACAAGGGTGTCCTTACTGGTAACCATGGATACAACGGAACACGAAATAACTGAATGAGAGGTACGTGGGGTACTGTATGAACAATTCCCAGCTTAGATTATTTGTTGTATTGGGTTGCCTGGGGATATATATAGGATATAAGCCGAAAACGATCCAATATGTCAAATATTGGACTGTGTGAGGTGCGTAGTGACGAAGACAGTGCCAATATTTTACATATTGGATCCGGTTGATGCTTATATCTTACTTAAAACACACACTTATATAACAAAATCCTACTACATAAAATTGTTAATTCTGTACCATTATGCGTAGGATTTGATATAATACTTGTTATACTACATACCTTTTGATAGAAGTCCAATATTAATAATAATGGACTGCAAGTACAAAGATATGACGTCACGACAGTGTTTTAATCTTGGAGAGGATATCCTTGCGCCTCTCTTTTTTAAATACTAGCATCTTAAAAACATAATATGGTGTATGTCGATTGAACTGTCATTGAGGTTATACGTATACACATACTACTGGCAGATTCGATGACCAATAATACAGACTGGCACGGGAAATGCGGTCACAGTTTATCGTGTGATAATGTATTGATCATGTGCAAATTGACGGGTGGTAGGCCAATTGCGTGTTTTAAACATACGACTGCTTTTTGATAGCTAACCCTTTGTGATAGCTAACCCTTTTGTGATAGCTAACCCTTTTGTGATAGCTATACCCTTTGTGATAGCTAACCCTTTTGTGATAGCTATACCCTTTGTGATAGCTAACCCTTTGTGATAGCTAACCCTTTGTGATAACTAACCCTTTGTGATAGCTAACCCTTTTGTGATAACTAACCCTTTGTGATAGCTATACCCTTTGTGATAGCTAACCCTTTGTGATAGCTAACCCGCTAACCTTTTGTGATAGCTAACCCTTTGTGATAGCTAACCCTTTTGTGATAGCTAACCCTTTGTGATAGCTAACCCTTTGTGATAGCTAACCCGCTAACCTTTTGTGATAGCTAACCCTTTGTGATAGCTAACCCGCTAACCTTTTGTGATAGCTAACCCTTTGTGATAGCTAACCCGCTAACCTTTTGTGATAGCTATACCCTTTGTGATAGCTATACCCTTTGTGATAGCTAACCCTTTCTGGAAAAAATCATCCAATGAAGTGCTGATAAAATTCCGGAAGAACGCCTGTAAACTGTCAAGAATTATTCTTATATGATGGTGCACTATGACACTATATACCCATCAAAATTAATCAGCTGTTATGCTATGGTCTGCACATACCTCTGTCGAACACAGTGTTACATGTACAGTCAGCAAACCCAGCTAAACGTGATACAGTACCGCACCAAATCATGTATACATACATACATACATGTACATGTGTGCTTAGCCCCCAGCGATACAATATTGAATAATGAAATACTAATATATACGTGTCCAGATGAAAGATAGCAATTAGGACGGGGTATATTGACGCCTGTCATAGTGCTAAACTGTCTGGCATAGTGCTAAACGGTATGTCATAGTGCTACACTGTATGTTATAGTGCTAAACTGTATGTCATAGTGCTTGCTAAACTGTATGTCATAGTGCTAAACTGTATGTCATAGTGCTTGCTAAACTGTATGTCATAGTGCTAAACTGTATGTCATAGTGCTAAACTTCATAGTGCTAAACTGTATGTCATAGTGCTAAACAGTATGTCATAGTGCTAAACTGTATGGCATAGTGCTAAACTGTATGTCATAGTGCTAATCTGTATGTCATAGTGCTATAGTGCTAAACTGTATGTCATAGTGCTAAACTGTATGTCATAGTGCTAAACTGCCTGTCATAGTGCTAAACTGTATGTCATAGTGCTAAACTGTATGCCATAGTGCTAAACTGTATGTCATAGTGCTAAACTGTATGCCATAGTGCTAAACTGTATGTCATAGTGCTAAACTGTATGTCATAGTGCTAAACTGCCTGTCATAGTGCTAAACTGTATGTCATAGTGCTAAACTGTATGTCATAGTGCTAAACTGTATGTCATAGTGCTAAACTGTATGTCATAGTGCTAAACTGTATGTCATAGTGCTAAACTGTATGTCATAGTTCTAAACTGTATGTCATAGTGCTAAACTGTATGTCATAGTGCTAAACTGTATGTCATAGTGCTAAACTGTATGTCATAGTTCTAAACTGTCATAGTGCTAAACTGTCTGGCATAGTGCTAACTGCCTGTCATAGTGCTAAACTGTATGTCATAGTTCTAAACTGTCATAGTGCTAAACTGTCTGGCATAGTGCTAAACTGCCTGTCATAGTGCTAAACTGCCTGTCATAGTGCTAAACTGTCTGGCATAGTGCTAAACTGCCTGTCATAGTGCTAAACTGTCTGTCATAATGCTAAACTACATGTCATAGTGCTTAGCTGCCTGTCATAGTGCTAAATTGACATAGTGCTAAACTGACATAGTGCTAAACTGCATGTCATAGTTCTAAACTGACATAGTGCTAAACTGACAGTCATAGTCTTAAACTGACATAGTGCTAAACTGACATAGTGCTAAACTGACATAGTGCTAAACTGCCTGTCATAGTTCTAAACTGACATAGTGCTAAACTGTATTAAGCCACTAAGAACTATTTTCTTATTGTGATCATTATATTATGTATATTCATTGAAATAAAATATTGTTTAAACTAAAAAACCAACCTTACATTATGCTACGCTGACCTCTCTACAGAACAGAACATGTGTTTATTTACAAGACTAGTAAATATTACCTCATCGAAAGGCACAATATTAAACATAATTACTGATCATATGATATATCATATCATAATAGTCAACAATGACTTGTAAATAGTCATGCCATGAAATGTTTGTGTAAATTATTTAGGAAGGAGAGGACAACCATAAGCTGTATAGCTTTCTGTCCAATTCCGTATTTCAATTGTTGTAAATAACCATGCACATGATAGAAAATAAATATGTTTAAACCAATAGTTAACAATATTCATATAATTTCAATCAGCTTAATAAGAAAGTTTCCATTCTATCAGTATATTACTGATTACAAATTACGGCAAAGAGGATGAACATATAATATACTATAAGTAGTTGGTTATTCTGCATTGTGTTTCTTAAAGATAACGTTGTAAGACAAAGCTATAGATCCGGGTGTTATCTCCATATACATTGTATGTACACATGTGTTTAAATGCGAGACTGTATGCACACATGTGTTTAAATGCGAGACTGTATGCACACATGTGTTTAAATGCGAGACTGTATGCACACATGTGTTTAAATGCGACACTGTATGCACACATGTGTTTAAATGCGACACTGTATGCACACATGCGTTTAAATGCGACACTGTATGTACACATGTGTTTAAATGCGAGACTGTATGCACACCTGTGTTTAAATGCGACACTGTATGTACACGTGTGTTTAAATGCGACACTGTATGTACACACGTGTTTAAATGCGACACTGTATGTACACATGTGTTTAAATGCGAGACTGTATGCACACATGTGTTTAAATGCGACACTGTATGTACACATGTGTTTAAATGCGACACTGTATGTACACTGTGTTTAAATGCGAGACTGTATGCACACATGTGTTTAAATGCGAGACTGTATGCACACATGTGTTTAAATGCGAGACTGTATGCACACATGTGTTTAAATGCGAGACTGTATGCACACATGTGTTTAAATGCGACACTGTATGCACACATGTGTTTAAATGCGACACTGTATGCACACATGCGTTTAAATGCGACACTGTATGTACACATGTGTTTAAATGCGAGACTGTATGCACACCTGTGTTTAAATGCGACACTGTATGTACACGTGTGTTTAAATGCGACACTGTATGTACACACGTGTTTAAATGCGACACTGTATGTACACATGTGTTTAAATGCGAGACTGTATGCACACATGTGTTTAAATGCGACACTGTATGTACACATGTGTTTAAATGCGACACTGTATGTACACTGTGTTTAAATGCGAGACTGTATGCACACATGTGTTTAAATGCGAGACTGTATGCACACATGTGTTTAAATGCGAGACTGTATGCACACATGTGTTTAAATGCGAGACTACTTAATTTAGGATTAAATAAGTAGGTTTTTATTAAAGTGGCATGTGCACGTTTCAACAAATATATATAGCAAATATTAAACAACAAGAAGACGCACCCGGCCCCGTGGGCCTATAAGTTACCTAATAATATGCATTCAATAATAATTATATAGTGTAAACAGAAACGAGCATATTTGTATAAAGCTTTTAAGATGAGACACGAATTATGTTTTAGTTATTGTATCAAAATTAATGTTTCCTTCTTATCTACCGGAAAGATGTGCGTGGAAAATTATGT
>CM026404.1:476600-482981 GCA_014843695.1 Archivesica marissinica
TTAGTATCGCTGAATAATCATAATGTTCAAACAGGTGATTTCAAACGTTGTTTATCCGAGTCGTAAGCCTGTCAGTAGATCAATATTGAATAAGTCTTGCAACGGGATGAAGCGTAAGAGCACACGAAACCACTGGGCATTATCTGATTGTATTAAACAAGTAAACGAGTCTAGTAATGCATACTAAATAGCGCACTGTAGCTACATTGAGATTTACTGTCACTAAACTATTTAACATACGTTCACAATCGACTAAACTGACATAAATGATCGTTTGTAACCGTGAATGTAAATGGGTACCGCGTAACCTCGTATACAGATAGCGAGCTCGTCGTTACGTCGTGTCAAACAAAAGACAACGTTTAAACTAATAGATAATGCAAGCTCTGTTAATGTTAAGTATTTAGGTGCAGTCAATTAAATTAAACCCATGTAATCAATTTAAGTGTCCAAAACGAAAGGTATTCAATCATTCCTGCTGACAGGTAATAAGACAAAAATAAATTAAGACTAACCATCTATTGGTCCAGATTTTGACACATGTATAGCCCTGTCTTCCACTTCTATGTCCGGTTCCTTATCAACGTCAAGATGCACATGTAATGGATCGTGCTTAAATACAGGCACAGTATGTCCATTCGAGATCTCGAGCCTGCACGAGATAGATGAACCCGTACTCGCTTCAATTCGACACGGGGTAGAGCGGCGTTGATTGTCGGATAATCCAGGGTTGGTGTGTTGAGAATTGATCCAGTTGAAGTCGTAATCATCACAGCTGTTATTCTGTAGATCGCTCCCGTCTTCACTAAACACTGAACATGCATTCGTGTATAAAGGCGCCATAGATAATACACAAGTCATGTTTGTTGTCTTGTAGTTCTATTAAACGCCGTTTTTTTTGTTTCTGAACAATTTAACTACCACGATACAATTCGGTCCAAATACACGGAAAATGACACTATTAAACAATCACCGGATCATCTAATCAATACACAAACTCCTTCCACTGACGATAACAGTAATACTACTGACAGCGCGACACACAACTCTCCGTGCGTCTTTTCACTCCATCTATCAATCGCACACTGACGTTATAACCGTACGCTATCGAGTTCACGGCCTGTCTATAATGAGCCGAGAGTATAGGCAACGGGCGATAACTAGTTTGAAATATATAACAGAGATATTGTTACATGCTAACGCGCGATCTTAGCCCTGATAACACTGATATATTCATTACCAAGCAGTCTATGACATAGGCGGGTCCAGGGGGCGAGGCGCCCCACCCCTAAAATCGCCAGATTTTTTTTTTTGGGGGGTAAGTAATGTTTGTATTTTCTATCAAAAAATGCACTCTCAATGGGCCCATACAATATAGCATCCAACTACATGCCTCAGAGTACACCAGAAGCCGTCATTTCATACCTAAACTTCCACAAAACATCCTGGGGAGGCCCCCCCCCCGGACCCACACCATCAGGATGGAGATATCCCTCCCGTACCCTCCCCCAACTTCACGCCCCCTATCCCAAAATCCTGGACCCGCCCCTGTATGTAGCATATAACAATATATGAAAGATAGCTTGACTAGCAAACAACTGTATAAATTAATGTTAACACTATTGACCGACTTAATTTATATATTTATGTTAAGCTTGGTGTGTTTCTTTGTGCATTCGTTGATAATACAAGCGATTGACTCCAGGTTATTTATATAGATTAGGTTAGGCATATAAAGGTGATGACCGTTAGGCTAATATACATGACGTTCGTGGAGAAACTTGCACCATACTCCGTCAATGATACCTGATTATAATGTGAATGATGGGTGATGGGTAGAAAACGGTGATGGAAATGTTTCTTGAACATGCAGGTAAGCTGGGATGGGGGACGGTTCGATGCTTGTGTAGTAAGTAAGTGGTTGGTGCAGAGTGGCATGGTTTAACAGAGCATTAAACTTTCACTAATGTAAATATCAATGATGTTTTGATGTTATGTTTGTATATTGTAGGGGTGGTAACAGCGTGATGCCCTGTATGCACTGATTATAGACCGAACTTACAGTTGACGAGTCAATTGATAAAACCAATGTATATGTAGCCCGCCCTCTTAAAATTATTATTAAACTGAATATAACTCGACTGTTTGCTCATATTTTATTTGCTATTTTACAAATATAGTAGATATACGGTAAACTGGAAGTCGTAATAGCGCAGTCGTAGTGCGTATCGCTTCAGGTGTAACGGTGGCCCAGAGTTTCGCCCCCCCCCCCAGCAACGCACTTAAATTCCACATTGCCTTTCTCTCTCTCGGAGCAGAGCGATCGAGGGGGAGAGAAATTAGAGCGAGAAGAGATGAGGAGAGGGAGGAGAGAGAGTCTACGAGGAGATATATATAGCTAGATAGATCGGTATGACTGAGAGAGGGATGGGAGAGGAGTTTATTCTCTGATATAAGTATATGAGGAGGGTCGCGCTGCTGGTTCATAGCAGTGTATAGGGGAATGTGTCTATATCTCTTATCTCTTTCTAATATATTTACTATATTTCTCTATTTCTCTCTATCTATGATATATATCATTCTCTCTGTCTATAATTTATCTTTCTCTCTCTATAGATGGCTATGAATAGAACTATTTATCTCTCTTTCTACGATAGCTTTTAGATCTAGCGCTGATATATAGTAGAGTGGATCTATCTCTATCCTATTTTGAGATCTTTCTCTCTAGATCTCTCTTTTATATAGAGTCTATAGCTATATATATAGAAGGATTTCATCTTAGATTAGTAGCGAGCGTTCTGATTTATATCGTTGCTATCGATCTAGCATCTATCTCTATCTATTGCTTATTCTCTTGTATCATGGTAGCTACGAGCTTGTCGCTCTATTGATCTCGCTCTTTTTCTCTCTTCTATCTTCTCTATTCTACTGATCTTTCTTCTTTCATCTTTCTCTCTTTCTCTCTCCTCTCTCTCTCCCTCTCTTTCTCTCCTCTTTCTCTTCTTCTCTCTTTCTCTATCTCTCTCTCTTTTCTCTCTCTCTTCTCTATCTCTCTCTTCTCTCTCTTTCTCTATCTCTTCTTTTTCTCATCTCTCTCTCTCGTTCTCTATCTCTCTCTCTTTATATCTCTCTCTCTCTCTTTCTCTATCTCTCTCTCTTTCTCTATCTCTCTCTCTCTCTTTCTCTCTCTCTCTCTCTCTCTTGTGGCGTTGGAGTCCCCACGGCATAATGTCTCGAGAGCGATTCCTGTTTATAATGTTTAACAACTTGTTTCACAATCGAGCTTAAATAAATTTGTATTAATCATGGAAATTTCATTCTAAATGTTAATATTCAAAATAGGTTAGGCAACAAGTTCTAGAAGCATTAGTATACTGCCATCCCAAAGAACTATATTTGAATAGTTGGCAAATATACTATGTAGGTTTGCGTTTCCTATGTCCTCTAGTATATAATGTAGATGTGCGTTTTCTATGTCCTCTAGTATATAATGTAGGTGTGCGTTTTCTATGTCCTCTAGTATATAATGTAGGTGTGCGTTTTCTATGTCCTCTAGTATATAATGTAGGTGTGCGTTTTCTATGTCCTCTAGTATATAATGTAGGTGTGCGTTTTCTATGTCCTCTAGTATATAATGTAGGTGTGCGTTTTCTATGTCCTCTAGTATATAATGTAGGTGTGCGTTTTCTATGTCCTCTAGTATATAATGTAGGTGTGCGTTTTCTATGTCCTCTAGTATATAATGTAGGTGTGCGTTTTCTATGTCCTCTAGTATATAATGTAGGTGTGCGTTTTCTATGTCCTCTAGTATATAATGTAGGTGTGCGTTTTCTATGTCCTCTAGTATATAATGTAGGTGTGCGTTTTCTATGTCCTCTAGTATATAATGTAGGTGTGCGTTTTCTATGTCCTCTAGTATATAATGTAGGTGTGCGTTTTCTATGTCCTCTAGTATATAATGTAGGTGTGCGTTTTCTATGTCCTCTAGTATATAATGTAGGTGTGCGTTTTCTATGTCCTCTAGTATATAATGTAGGTGTGCGTTTCTATGTCCTCTAGTATATAATGTAGGTGTGCGTTTTCTATGTCCTCTAGTATATAATGGTAGGTGTGCGTTTTTATGTCCTCTAGTATATAATGTAGGTGTGCGTTTTCTATGTCCTCTAGTATATAATGTAGGTGTGCGTTTTCTATGTCCTCTAGTATATAATGTAGGTGTGCGTTTTCTATGTCCTCTAGTATATAATGTAGGTGTGCGTTTTCTATGTCCTCTAGTATATAATGTAGGTGTGCGTTTTCTATGTCCTCTAGTATATAATGTAGGTGTGCGTTTTCTATGTCCTCTAGTATATAATGTAGGTGTGCGTTTTCTATGTCCTCTAGTATATAATGTAGGTGTGCGTTTTCTATGTCCTCTAGTATATAATGTAGGTGTGCGTTTTCTATGTCCTCTAGTATATAATGTAGGTGTGCGTTTTCTATGTCCTCTAGTATATAATGTAGGTGTGCGTTTTCTATGTCCTCTAGTATATAATGTAGGTGTGCGTTTTCTATGTCCTCTAGTATATAATGTAGGTGTGCGTTTTCTATGTCCTCTAGTATATAATGTAGGTGTGCGTTTTCTATGTCCTCTAGTATATAATGTAGGTGTGCGTTTTCTATGTCCTCTAGTATATAATGTAGGTGTGCGTTTTTCTATGTCCTCTAGTATATAATGTAGGTGTGCGTTTTCTATGTCCTCTAGTATATAATGTAGGTGTGCGTTTTCTTGTCCTCTAGATATAATGTAGGTGTGCGTTTTCTATGTCCTCTAGTATATAATGTAGGTGTGCGTTTCTATGTCCTTCTAGTATTAATGTAGGTTGCGTTTCTATGTCCTTAGTATATAATGTAGGTTTGCGTTTTCTATGTCCTCTAGTATATAATGTAGGTGTGCGTTTTCTATGTCCTCTAGTATATAATGTAGGTTTGGTTTTTATGTCCTCTAGTATATAATGTAGGTGTGCGTTTTCTATGTCCTCTAGTATATAATGTAGGTGTGCGTTTCTGCTTAGTATATAAGTAGTGTGCGTTTCTAGTCTCTAGTATTAATGTAGGTGTGCGTTTTCTATGTCCTCTAGTATATAATGTAGGTGTGCGTTTTCTATGTCCTCTAGTATATAATGTAGGTGTGCGTTTTCTATGTCCTCTAGTATATAATGTAGGTGTGCGTTTTCTATGTCCTCTAGTATATAATGTAGGTGTGCGTTTTCTATGTCCTCTAGTATATAATGTAGGTGTGCGTTTTCTATGTCCTCTAGTATATAATGTAGGTGTGCGTTTTCTATGTCCTCTAGTATATAATGTAGGTGTGCGTTTTCTATGTCCTCTAGTATATAATGTAGGTGTGCGTTTTCTATGTCCTCTAGTATATAATGTAGGTGTGCGTTTTCTATGTCCTCTAGTATATAATGTAGGTGTGCGTTTTCTATGTCCTCTAGTATATAATGTAGGTGTGCGTTTTCTATGTCCTCTAGTATATAATGTAGGTGTGCGTTTTCTATGTCCTCTAGTATATAATGTAGGTGTGCGTTTTCTATGTCCTCTAGTATATAATGTAGGTGTGCGTTTTCTATGTCCTCTAGTATATAATGTAGGTGTGCGTTTTCTATGTCCTCTAGTATATAATGTACGTGTGCGTTTTCTATGTCCTCTAGTATATAATGTACGTGTGCGTTTTCTATGTCCTCTAGTATATATACGTTGATAAAGAACTAAAGAACTCTTTGTGGCAATAGTTAATAACACATTTAGCTCGATTGCGAAACAATTTCTTACACCATTAGTTAAATCGCTCTCGAGACCTCATTCATCATGGAATCAATCACCACGAGGGAGAGAGAGAGAGAGAGAGAGAGAGAGAGAGAGGCAATGTGGAATATTAAACTTTAATGGTCACAATACTAACGTCTACAGCCGGGCGCGATCTCCGAGCCGCTCAGATCTGAAGCGAACGCACTACCACTGCACTATCACGACTTCCACAATGGCAACATAATGTAGATCTGCGTGTTAGTGAATCTGTAGCTCACTCGCCTGTCCTAGTAATGGTGCGCGGGGGGACTACGAAAACCAATGAGGGACCACGCTGGCTTTTCTATTACCCCCCCCCCTTGGCAGATAAAGTCCGATTTGTCCCGAAATGTATAGCGATCCTTTCAGTTAGAATCCTTTGTTATTACAGTTGTTCCCATAACCAGATGTTGCGTTATGATTAATTGCTAAAAATAATTAACAGAGTTTTACCCATTGAACATACTGCAGGATATATATCGAGATATAGTAACAGAATAGATATTATATGAGAAAAGTGGAAGAAAATTGATAGCATGTTGTGCAAAG
>CM026404.1:483981-553450 GCA_014843695.1 Archivesica marissinica
AGTATATAATGTAGGTGTGCGTTTTCTATGTCCTCTAGTATATAATGTAGATGTGCGTTTTCTATGTCCTCTAGTATATAATGTAGATGTGCGTTTTCTATGTCCTCTATTATATAATGTAGATGTGCGTTTTCTATGTCCTCTAGTATATAATGTAGGTGTGCGTTTTCTATGTCCTCTAGTATATAATGTAGGTGTGCGTTTTCTATGTCCTCTAGTATATAATGTAGGTGTGTGTTTTCTATGTCCTCTAGTATATTATGTAGGTGTGCGTTTTCTATGTCCTCTAGTATATAATGTAGGTGTGCGTTTTCTATGTCCTCTAGTATATAATGTAGGTGTGCGTTTTCTATGTCCTCTAGTATATAATGTAGGTTTGCGTTTCCTATGTCATCTAGTATATAATGTAGGTGTGCGTTTTCTATGTCCTCTAGTATATAATGTAGGTGTGCGTTTTCTATGTCCTCTAGTATATAATGTAGGTGTGCGTTTTCTATGTCCTCTAGTATATAATGTAGGTGTGCGTTTTCTATGTCCTCTAGTATATAATGTAGGTGTGCGTTTTCTATGTCCTCTAGTATATAATGTAGGTGTGCGTTTTCTATGTCCTCTAGTATATAATGTAGGTGTGCGTTTTCTATGTCCTCTAGTATATAATGTAGGTGTGCGTTTTCTATGTCCTCTAGTATATAATGTAGGTGTGCGTTTTCTATGTCCTCTAGTATATAATGTAGGTGTGCGTTTTCTATGTCCTCTAGTATATAATGTAGGTGTGCGTTTTCTATGTCCTCTAGTATATAATGTAGGTGTGCGTTTTCTATGTCCTCTATTATATAATGTAGATGAGCGTTTTTTCTATGTCCTCTAGTATATACTGTAGGTGTGCGTTGTTTTCTATGTCCTCTAGTATATAATGTAGGTGTGTGTTGTTTTCTATGTCCTCTAGTATATAATGTAGGTGTGCGGTATCTATGTCCTCTAGTATATAATGTAGGTGTGCGTTTTCTATGTCCTCTAGTATATAATGTAGGTGTGCGTTTTCTATGTCCTCTAGTATATAATGTAGGTGTGCGTTTTCTATGTCCTCTAGTATATAATGTAGGTGTGCGTTTTCTATGTCCTCTAGTATATAATGTAGGTGTGCGTTTCTATGTTCTCTAGTATATATGTAGGTGTGCGTTTTCTATGTCCTCTAGTATATAATGTAGGTGTGCGTTTTCTATGTCTCTAGTATATAATGTACGTGTGCGTTTTCTTGTCCTCTAGTATATATACGTTGATAAAGAACTAAAGAACTCTTTGTGGCAATAGTTATAACAACATTAGCTCGATTGCGAAACAATTTTACACCATAGTTAAATCGCTCTCGAGACCTCATTCATCATGGAACAATCACCACGAGGGAGAGAGAGAGAGAGAGAGAGAGAGTAGGAGAGGCAATGTGGAATATTAAACTTTAATGGTCACAATACTAACGTCTACAGGCGGGCGCGATCTCCGAGCCGCTCAGATCTGAAGCGAACGCACTACCACTGCACCTATCACGACTTCCACAATGGCAACATAATGTAGATCTGCGTGTTAGTGAATCTGTAGCTCACTCGCCTGTCCTAGTAATGGTGCGCGGGGGGACTACGAAAACCAATGAGGGACCACGCTGGCTTTTCTATTACCCCCCCCCCCCTTGGCAGATAAAGTCCGATTTGTCCCGAAATGTATAGCGATCCTTTCAGTTAGAATCCTTTGTTATTACAGTTGTTCCCATAACCAGATGTTGCGTTATGATTAATTGCTAAAAATAATTAACAGAGTTTTACCCATTGAACATACTGCAGGATATATATCGAGATATAGTAACAGAATAGATATTATATGAGAAAAGTGGAAGAAAATTGATAGCATGTTGTGCAAAGGAAACAACGATAAAAACAGAGGACCTACATACTTTTATAGAGTATTCAGGGGCAGTAACTCACCGATGTATCTCACTACATCGAGAGAGTAACCGCGATGGCTGGATTCTATTTCAGCGGTCAAATTTATATTACTGATTTATAAACTCTTGAATGTTTGTGTTGGGGGTTTAAGGTCGCACCAACAGCTTAGACCATACGGCGAATCTCCAGCTTGTATTTGTGGGGGAAGTCGGTGGTTTTGCCCGGGTGCCCATCCTAGTAGCATACCAGGCACGGACTGATACCCGGGCAGCACCACCGACTACCGCAAGTCAGCTGGATAGCTTCATCACATGAAATAATTCGACATCACCAATGATAGCTACAGAGTCGCCATCTAACATAAGCTGCTAAGCTGTGCGTGCGTCGTTAAACACCAAAAAAACAACGAACAAAACATTTGTGTGAGCGCACGTTTCATCTGCTGTTCCACAGTGGTTCAGATCGCGTGTGGTATCAGTGGGTGTCGTGCATGACTAATTACAACCGTACCAGAGCCATCACCGTAAGCGGGGGGTATTATTTCAGATATCAATATCGGTGGTTGGGGAGAGTGATCACAGCTGGAACAGGTGGGCACGATATGTTTTACCCGTCAAAACACAGTTTAGTCTAATCAGATTGTATTGATCGCAACATCACATACAACATATATATACAGTCAAACCTGTCTTAAGCAGCCAGCCAAGGGAGTCAGAGAAAGTGGCTGCTTAGCACAGGTGGTTGTTTAATAGAGGTCAAATATATAATAAAAACAACCGATTGGGAATCTGGAAACTGGCTGCTTAATACAGGTTGGCTGCTTAATGGAGGTGACCACTAACACAGGTTTGACTGTATATATATATATAGCCGTCTCCGTGGCCTAGCGGTTAAGGCGCCAACCTACGAATCTGGAGGTCGAAAGTTCGAACCGCGTCAGTGGTTCATTCTGGTATTGTCGGTTGGTGATCCGCCAGCTAGTTATATAAGGGTTACTGGTAGCCAGGCGCCTGACCTTCATGGATTCGGGATGTACTGATGTTAGTTTATACCAACTTATTTTACCTCGATTGCGAAACAAGTTCTTACAACTTATATTAATCACCATCGAGACCTCATTCCTGATGGAATCCGTCGCCACGAGGGAGAGAAAAGAGGCAACGTGGAATTTAAGTGCCTTGCCTATGGGCACACTCGTAAAGGCTCCAGCGGGGCTCAAACACCGGACCTTTCGCACCCGAAGCGAACGCGTATCCACAGCGCTATCACGATTTCCACACAGTACAGATGTTCAAAAGAGGAGTAGAGTAGCATAAGTCAGATATGACGGACCCTGTCAGTGGTACTATAAGAACAAAAGGCTGTCAGATTAGCGCAGTGGTTAGCGCGCTCGCTTCTCACCAATGCAACCCGTGTTCGATCCTCGGACCGGGAAGTATGTGATATGGTACGGTGGTCGCCAGATCGGACAGGTGGGGTTTTTCCGGTTACTCCGGTTTCCTCCCACACGAATGACCACATATATGCTTTCATCCACGCCAACGAGAGCGATGAATATAAGTTGTTAAAACTTGCTTCGCAATCGTTGTAAAATAAAGTTTAAACTTATAGTATGATCATAGAAATAGTTCGTTGCACATTTTTTGCAAAGACCCCCCCCCCCCCCCGTCTGACCCTAATAAAAGTAACAGTCTTTCAGATGGGACGTTAAACCGAGGTCTCGTGTCGGTGCTGTACACCGTGCACATAAATGAACTAGAGGAGACTCTGGAATGGGTCACTCTCTGTATCATTGCACTATCCTCCAAACATCTAAAATTACTTATCTCTTCAGGAGGCGTCGCTCATATGGGCAACCGGTAGCGACGATAACTAAACGTAAAAACAAAAACGTTTTAGCAACAATAGAAAAGGGCGCTCGCCGTGACGTCACAATAACACACGATTAAAATCTAAAATTTGGCAGGAAAGGAGAACATCTCGTCAAAATGGCACAACTTAAAATATACTGCGAATATTTGCTCACTGGTGAGCACGCTCTCTTCTGACCAATGCAACCCAGGTTCGATCTTCGGACAGGGAGTGTTATGTAAAATGTACATGTAATTAAGCAATGGATGATATGTACATGTACAAGTAGCACAACATATAAGATATAATGCATAGTATACAATGTAGTGGTACACAATACCACAATGCAATGCAAGTCCGCACACCCATGGTCACACAATAATGGTGTTTCTTGCGATGCGGTGCAAGGAATACCAGGACGTCGGCAATATAGTTAGCATGTATTATATTATAGTGACTATTGTCAAGCAGCATTGTTTCAGCGAAAGCGAAATGAAACGATGACTGAAGCACTAAAATATTTAAATAAAATTACACAACATCAGTGCAAGGCCAATGAATTTGCAGATTTGCACAGCATTGGGTCACATTAGGTCAATATGAATCAAACTGTTTTTTTTGGGGTTTTTTTGAGTGAGCTTATTTACCCTCGCCGCCGGCGAACCATATTGGCGAGCGTACTAAGAAGTTTAGTTATTACTCATAGATTATAAACTAAGGTGATTAAGTAAATCAAACTGTAGTTATCATACTACAGGTGATGAATACCCGGCTTCTTATTGGTAAACAATTCAGTTCCGAAGCTATTCTGATTATAATGTTAAGGCATGTAATTGAGATCGTGTAAACCAGGGGCTATTTAGTAGCATGTACGTCATTGTCATTTTTATGCACAAGTACTAAACCATTAATTGTGATTAATAATTGATCAACAAGTCATTTCCCTCGAGCAAACATAAAGTGTTGTTAAACAGTGCTACTTTCAGTCAATTGATTGTTTCCGCGTACATGTAACTAGGCTATTCTGGAAGACGAGCGCGTGCAACGTTCTCTCCGATTGATTGAAAGAAGCGTTTAGCGTGCATAATCTTCTGCAAACATGTGCACACACACTTACCAGCAGAGTATTTATTCAACGCTTCTCGCAATGCAGCAACTGTCGGATAGTAGTTGGCTTCTTGCGGGACAATAAATTACTGTTATGCAATTGCTATGAATGTCGTAGAAGTCGTGATAGCGCACTGGTAGCGCGTTCGCTTCAGGCGTGAAAGCCCCAGATTGGTGGTGGTGGTGGTGGTGGTGGTGGCGGATGCTGGCGCTGCTGCTTGTGCTGCTGCTGCTGCTGCTGCTGCTGCTGCTGCTGCTGCTGCTGCTGCTGCTGCTGCTTTGTGCTGCTGCTGCTGCTGCTGCTGCTGCTTGCTGCTGCTTGCTGCGCTGCTGCTGCTGCTGCTGCTGCTGCTGATGATGATGATGATGATGATGATTATGATGATGATGATGATTATGATGATGATGATTATGATGTGATGAGAACATACTTACACAATGAGTTATCTGTGTCATTAAACAATGCAGCCGTGTTTAAAGTACTCAGTTGTTTTAAAAAACACACAGTGATATACTTCTATTAACGTATTTGTGACATAGCAGAAGCAAATTGTAGACAATACTGTACAACTTCTACGACGTATATATAGTACATGCTTAGTTAGACCTACTCTCGTCTGTAACCACTTGTCTGTTACACAGCCCATAAACTGTCTACTACAATCTGTTCGCTGTGTGTTGCACAACTGTGGGTAGCAAGATAAGAGAAGCCATCATTCTGGCAACGCTCAGCATTAATGATTTGTAAATTACTTAATTACATTTCCTTGTAACTACAAGTACTGAGACTGTGTCGTTTTAATGACGAGACGCAGTGTACAGTGGATAATGCCGCGCACGTGTCTGTACAATTCCTATTCTCAGTTGCCTTCGAAATGGTTAAAATTATGGTTATAGAGTTGCAGTTTTTCTTGGAATTGTCCACTGTAGAACTGGATATGAGTCATGCTCATTAAACGGTAATGGCTTTAGTACTGTTTGCATCAACATGACTTTGAGGAGAAGAATTATATAAGACTCTGTCTTCCATTCTAATCCTGTTTCTGTATTCTGATTATGCGTGGTGTATGCATTGTTCAATATGTATTATATTGGGAAATAAAATATGTTTAAACTAACATGACATTATTTTTTTCCCTCCCGTTTTAATAATAATGTGTCATTTAGTTTAATCAAGTCGTTTATTCTGGTGACGTTTTCTAATATTGGCAGTACTTGTGGCTCAAACCAGTTGTGGAAGACGTGATAGCGCAGTTATAGCGCGTTGGCTTCAGGTGCGAAATGCCCGGAGTTCGCGACCCGGTAGCCGTTACGGTGTACCCTTAAGTAGGAAATGCATTTAAATTCCACATTGCCTCTTCTCTCTGCCTCATGGCGATGTATTCTATCAGGAATGAGGTCTCCATAGTGCGTAATAGAAGTAGTAAGAACTTGTTTCGCAATCGAGCTAAAAGAAATGTGTATAACTAAAACTATTTGTTTTATCAATTTATGTAGCACTATGTATGTATGCATTGGCAGCTACACTTTATGCCTCTATGTGATAAGTGAAATAAAATATATCGAAGTTATACAAATAAAGGCGTGGCTGGGCGCGAACTCCGGCAATTTCGCGTTCTGGTGCGAGCCGGAGTGGTATCTGAAATATGCCGTCTCCGCGGCATAATGGTTAAGGCGTCCGCCTACGGAGCGGGAGGTCGACGGTTCGAACCTCGACAGGGGTTCATTCTGATATGGCCAGTTGGTGAGCCGCCAGCTAGTTAAGTAATGGTTACCGACTGCCTATCAGCCAGGCGCCTGTCCCACAAGGATAGGATTCGGGAAGTACTGATGTCCGTAAAAGGTGTCGCATAAGTCAGTAATGGCTGGCCCTTTCAATAGGGGTGATACTATAACAAACAAACACTTTACTCGTTTTCAATCTTGCAATGTTGGGAGGCTTGTCCCACGCCCCCCCCCCCCTTACAACAGAAATAGATTCATGTCTGTGAGAGATTCTGCAGACAACCAGCTGATAAGGGGCGTATACAGACCACATGCATTATAGTCTAGTACAGACTGGTCACCGTGTCATATATCGATGTAACAATATACCTGCTGTTAATGAAGGAGGTAGGCTACAAGCCAAAATAGAGTTAGACAATAGTTACTTCAGAAACGTAATGAACATAATGCTTGTAGGTGGAAAATACAGTCAAACCTGTCTTAAGCAGCCAGCCAATGGAATCCCAGAAAGTGGCTGCTTAGCACAGGTAGCTGCTTAATAGAGGGCAATGTATAATAAAACAACATATTGGGAATCTGGAAGCTGGCTGCTTAATACCGGTTGGCTGCTTAATGCAGATGACCACTACCACAAATTGCACTGTATATTTAAAATGTGTGTGTACATAACCTGTCTACGTGAGGTTATCTGTGTCCATGTGTCAGATAGTCGGAAGTTCCATACATGTATACAGTGAAGCCTGTCTTAAGCAACCAGACAATGTAATCACAGAAATTAACTGCTTAGCACAGGTGCTGCTTGATAGAAAGCAAGTGTATAATAAAAAACAATATTTTTGGAATCTGGAAACTGGCTGCTAAATGCAGATTGGCTGGAGGTGACCACTAATACAGGTTTGACTGTACATAAAGCCGCCCCAGCTATCCCCATCATTATACAGAGATATACCGTGTTGATGCCATATATAATTTTTTTAATGTAATGTGTTTATTGTGTTTTGTTTATTGTTAGCATAGAGAACGAGCATTTGTATTGAGATTACGTGTAAATAGCTGCATGCATGTATTGTTTCTCTCCCAGGAAACCATTCCAGGATATTCTCGTCATTGAGTGGGCGATTTAGATACTGAATAAATAATGAATAAAACGCATTAGTACCAACAGATATATGTCAACCAAGAACGAGACAGTCAATAGGAACGATAGATATATGTCAACCAAGAACGAGACAGTCAATAGGAACGATATATATATGTCAACCAAGAACGAGACAGTCAATAGGAACGATATATATATGTCAACCAAGAACGAGACAGTCAATAGGAACGATATATATATGTCAACCAAGAACGAGACAGTCAATAGGAACGATAGATATATGTCAACCAAGCACGAGACAGTCAACAGGAACGATATATATATGTCAACCAAGCACGAGACAGTCAACCGGAACGATATATATATGTCAACCAAGCACGAGACAGTCAACAGGACGATATAATGTCAACCAAGCACGAGACAGTCAACAGGAACGATATATATATGTCAACCAAGCACGAGACAGTCAACAGGAACGATATATATATGTCAACCAAGCACGAGACAGTCGGCGGAACGATAGATATATGTCAACCAAGCACGAGACAGTCAACAGGAACGATAGATATATGTCAACCAAGCACGAGGCAGTCGGCGGAACGATATATATATGTCAACCAAGCACGAGACAGTCAACAGGAACGATAGATATATGTCAACCAAGCACGAGACAGTCAACAGGAACGATAGATATATGTCAACCAAGCACGAGACAGTCAACCGGAACGATATATATATGTCAACCAAGCACGAGACAGTCAACCGGAACGATAGATATATGTCAACCAAGCACGAGACAGTCAACCGGAACGATACATGACTTATCTACCTTTAGGGAGTATTCAGGGGAAGTAACTGACCGATGTCCCTCATTGTTCATTAAAACTGGAGACCGTCTCCTGGCCAAAGTTGAACGTAGATGTCGGATTAATTCATGTATTCATTTTGCGTGTGTGTGTTTTACGCTTATTTATCGTCGCTACCGGTTGCCCACATGAGCAACGCCTCCTGAAGAGATTAGTCATTTTAGATTGTTGGAGGATAGGATTTTGCTTGTCGTAGCTTCTATGTATTAAGTTGTCATGACATCACAAACATTGTCATGTTACATATTGTTCACGTATTCTGTATAGATCATTAACATATTCTATATAGTTTCTATACTTTTCAGCTTTAACATTACTATATAATTCCACACATAGCTTTAACTTTTAGTCCTATCTTTGATTGCATTTGATGTGTGCATATGTTGAGAGCCTCGTTGTAGATTAACTTTTGTTAAATTGGTTCTCTCGTAAAATAAAGTCTTTATTATTATTATTATTATTATTATTATTACTACTACTATTATTATTATTTTTATTTTTTTATTATTATTATTATGTCGGATCATCGGGCCAATTTCCATTTCAATCGGGTGACCTACGATTTGAGTCTGACCCAACATGAACATTGTTAGTAGATGTGAAGATCAGGGTGATATATGGTCTACCCTTGAGTTTCAGAACGTCAGCGTCAATTATGCGCTAAGTGTTTTATGTAATCTGTAGCAATCCATATTGTTGATGGGTTGACCTAATTAAGGGACAGTTGATAGCGGTCAATGTAAATATGCCGTAGGGCAAGGTTGAACAAAACAAATTGCTAGAATTTTAATCACGTCAGTGACATGTGAGATATTAATTAGAAATGTGTTGCCTGTATGCATGCTAGTTCTGATTGCATGTGCATGTACTTTGGGGAGTGCCTGTATGCATGCTAGTTCTGATTGCCTGTGCATGTACTTTGGGGTTTGCCTGTACAATGTGCCACTCCGGAGCATCATCGTACAAGGTCGGTATGTTGTGGTGGAGAGGCCCACCCACATTTGTATAGGTAGAAACAAGCAGATAGTTTTCTGACATATCATCATTTTATCACGTGTCCCTGGTGATAGCGGTGAAAGGCGAGTTATAACAACGGTATGCTCGACCACTCGCCCAACGAGCTTCTATGAGTATCTTAATTTTATAAAACATAGCTCAATATCAGAATTGTGAATAACTATCCAAGTTTGACCAGAGTCCGAACAGACGATAGCAAATAAAGTAAAACGTAATCGGGCGATTGGGTGTGCGCTACGTAGCAGCTCATGCTGACCTTATAGTCTGTTAGTCGAGAGAAGTTCTAATTAATTTACATATACATGTATAGCATTACAATTAAAACATAATTAAGCTAACATTTCCGAGAACTTTATTTATTTCGTAAAATTTCGAAACAGGCTGTAACAACTTATATTAATCACTCTCATTAGCGCGGATGAAAACATGTATGTGGTACTTCGTGTGGGAGGAAACTTGAAACAACTAACCAGATCTGACGACCACTCTACCATCTCAAATATATCTCGACATCCCGGTCCGAGGATCGAGCCTGGGTTGCATTGGTGAGAAGCGAGCGTGATATCCGATGCGCTAATCGGACAAAGTGGTTATTTGGAATATTATTTGAATTACAATTAAGTGTATATAGGTCCAATTAGTCACAACTATAAGACATCATCATGCGCACATGTGCTTACCTCCGTTATAGTACTTGTTAAACTGTGTATAAAACTGCCGCTGTAACTGCGTAAGTAGTGCACCATATGGAAGTAATTAATTAACGCTATCGCGCACTAAAGTTCTACAGACTACATGCATGTCTATGATATGTGTGCACCGAATACATCCACCGCTACACCAGACAACAATCATGCCAGTAATTGAATAATGTACTTGAAGAATTATCAATATTTGTTTTTCGGATGCCAATTATCAACATTGTTCTTCTTGTAGTATCGAATGTTTGGTTAATGTTGACGACGACGAACGACGACGATGACGATGACGACGACGACGACGAAGAAGATGGTGTTGATGATAGAGATAATAGGATTATTATTATGATGATGATAATGACGACGACGACCACGACGACGACGATGATGATGATGATGATGATGATGATGATGACCACGTTTTTACACAGACACAGATAGCAGAGACACGCACATACGTATGAATAACTACGTCAAGTACCGCGGATAAATCACTGACACCACACTCTTCATAGTAGCACAATAATGACATACAAATACAGACATGTGTTGCATGTACACATACCGAAATGCACGTGTTGCATGTACACATACGGAAATGCACGTGTTGGCATAGCATGTCTGTGAATCATTGCACAGTACAATAATCTAGAGAGCATTATGCAATACCATATGCACATGTACACACATCTACATACCCATAAAGGCAAGGGCAGACAGACAGACAGACAGACAGACAGACAGACAGACAGACAGACAGACAGACAGACAGACAGACAGACAGACAGACAGACAGACAGACAGACAGACAGACAGACAGACAGACAGACAGACAGACGACAGACAGACAGACAGACAGACAGACAGACAGACAGACAGACAGACAGACAGACAGACAGACAGACAGACAGACAGACAGACAGACAGACAGACAGACAGACAGACAGACAGACAGACAGACAGACAGACAGACAGACAGACAGACAGACAGACAGACAGACAGACAGACAGACAGACAGACAGACAGACAGACAGGACAGACAGACAGACAGACAGACAGACAGACAGACAGACAGACAGACAGACAGACAGACAGACAGACAGACAGACAGACAGACAGACAGACAGACAGACAGACAGACAGACAGACAGACAGACAGACAGACAGACAGACAGACAGACAGACAGACAGACAGACAGACAGACAGACGACGGACGGACGACGGACGGACGGACGGACGACGACGACGGGACGGACGGACGACGGGGACGGACAATCCACACACTCCACACATAATCCACATACACAATACACAAACAATCCACGCACGCACGCACGCACGCACGCACCCGCACGCACGCACGACGCACGCACGCACGCACGCACACGCACGCACGCACGCACGCACGCACGCACGCCGCCGCACGCCGCACGCACGCACGCACGCACGCACGCACGCACGCACGCACGCCGCCGCACGCACGCACGCACGAAGCGCACGCACGCGCACGCGCACGCACGCACGCACACACGCACGCACGCACGCGCACACACAACAACACACACACACACACACAATATACATAGGAAAAAGGAAGGCTGTGTAATTTTATAGCCAAAAACAGTTCTGAATTACTACATTTCGTTTTACATTAATGAATATAATGTAGTGAATTTATTTCCAATGTGCCTTCAATACTTGCATGTATAATACAATGTACATGCATATATACCCTACGTGAACTGTATATATGCATACACATATATGGCATACATATAAGCTAAATAAATGTATAATATAAATATTATACTAAAGTGTTATCATATATTGAGTGACGCACGCGTGCATGCATTATTTAAAATGATACCGCTCTTGGACACGAAACTACCTTCTCAAACTAACACGTTATCCGGTCCGGTAACGATTTCGGAGGCTTCAGTCGTGAATACAAAACCTGTTAGTGTTCTCAACCCGAAGAAATCCGCAATAAATGATACAGCTAACAACTCTCGAGTTCAGTATTGCATATGTATACGAATCAATAACTCACTTGTAATACATCTTTCGAAACAATGTGTTTCATTATAAATATTTATTTTTTGCTATCCCAAGCCGCTCGTTTTCCGCGAATGCGTACCTAGTACAGTGTACATGTTCAATTAGTATCAACTTGTTAAAGCGACATTACATCGCAAAAGGCAAATAAAATGCATTTGTTCACGTATAAATGCATCGCTACTAAGAATTCTTCTGAATACATCGAACACTAACATTGAATCAATAAACAGTGTATTTGTGGTATACAAACTTTCAAACGTGAAAGAAGGATTTCATATAACGGTCATTCAGGCTCCTGAATTGACGTTTGTTGCCATTGAAGTCAATACTAAACACTCGATACTTTCGGTTAGAGATAATTTAATTAAGATTAGTCTACAAATAAATATGCATAGGCACACATGTGAGATATCACGGTAAATATGTAGCATAACTCGTGTTATTCAGGATAAACGCTTTGTATTACGCGTTAATGTCGACCCTATTTGCATTATTTTGTTATGTCAACAAACCGCGTATACGACGTTTGTTTATTTGTTGAATAGGCAAATATTTGGGGGTGGGACATTATACCATATATTAGCAAATTACATTCTGCATTTGCGTTTTCACCGATGTAGTGTCGCTTTAAAGTGAGTCCCGGGGATTCTGATGAACATATAAACTATGTACTAATGAGGATGCAGGCTTTGACTAATAAAACATTAAAGTGAAGGAGAATTAACAAGTCCACTGACGCCCAGTCCATTCACCGCTTCAGAAGTCATTATATATATGTATAATACATGGCGGTGACAGTTACCGGCACAATGTCACCGCGCAATTTGTAAAAACGATTTGTAATACAACATTTAAACTTATTTTCTGGACGAATGGGAATTACTGTGATACGAATTAATACTATCTATTCGTATGATAGGTATTAAAAAGGGTCAATCTGTTTTCAGGGAACTAGTTCTAAGCGTTGACAGCATGATATGCGCATAGAAATACAGGCTTGAGCTGGAATCCATAAATATATTTGCGCAGTTGAAATTCAACAAACGATAATTGGTTCCCATATGATTCGCGAATGCATATACATAGCAAGGCTTGTTCCCATTCATATTACTGTTGAAGTAGATCTATAGTTTAATAATATTTTATTGCAACTTTATTTTTCACAATAAGGATAACACAACTTGTAGTACATATCATAATACCATTACTGTGGTATTTCGGAACTTAGGGGTATTTCGGAACTCAGTGGTATTTTGGAACTTAGGGGTAGTTTGGAACTTAGGGGTATTTCGGAACTCAGTGGTATTTTGGAACTCAGTGGTAGTTTGGAACTCAGGGGTAGTTTGGAACTCAGGGGTATTTCGGAACTCAGTGGTATTTCGGAACTCAGGGGTATTTTGAAAATCAGGGGTAATTTGGAACTCAGTGGTAGTTTGGATTCAGTCGTATTTCGGAACTCAGGGGTATTTTGAAAATCAGTGGTAGTTTGGAACTCAGTGGTATTTTGGAACTCAGTGGTATTTTGGAACTCAGTGGTATTTTGGAACTCAGTGGTATTTCGGAACTCAGTGGTAGTTTGGATTCAGTGGTATTTCGGAACTCAGTGGTAGTTTGGAACTCAGTGGTAGTTTGGAACTCAGTGGTATTTCGGAACTCAGTGGTAGTTTGGAACTCAGTGGTATTTTGGAACTCAGGGGTAGTTTGGAACTCAGTGGTATTTCGGAACTCAGTGGTAGTTTGGATTCAGTGGTATTTCGGAACTCAGTGGTAGTTTGGAACTCAGTGGTAGTTTGGAACTCAGTGGTATTTTGGAACTCAGGGGTAGTTTGGAACTCAGTGGTATTTTGGAACTCAGGGGTAGTTTGGAACTAGTTTGGGAATGGACCAACAGTCGGACATCGTGCCACGTGATGTCCTCATGATTCATCTATAGTGGAACAATTTGCCTTAACACCGTTCCTGATTTATTTCTCCGCGGTTTATATAATTCTACTTTATATTCCTTTTCTCAAACTCGAGATCAAGACATTTGTTTGGTTGAGTCTGAGATCATAGATCAACTTTATTTCATATCCAATAGGTCAATATGACCCATGAGGTACAACGATTTACAAACACGAACATAATAAATAGTGGTGACAAATCTTGCGGAGAAGGCATAGTATGCATTGTAACGATGTTATTATTCAATTTAAAAATTAATCACAAGAATATACTAGCATAACAATGTTCATAATTTATATATCAAACCTGCATTTACTTCCATTAAGCATATCACCGAATACAACAGATCGATTGGGCTTATCCCTACCCCAACTGCACCTGTCGATTGGGCTTATCCCTACCCCCACTACACCTGTGACATTCTTCCTTGAGTAAACACTGTTTGGTATATAATATATACCTACATGCACAAATGAATAAAGATTGAACACTTATATAATTTGCGATATCACATAAAATCGCATTAACCACCCACCCATATGAGATATACAGAGGTTTAAGACTGAGCATTAGAGCTTTGTCCTCTTAATTATACCAAAACACAAACTAGAATAAGTCATACGTGCATATTGTTATATAGATTTATTGTCATTAATTGTCTCAATCCCCCCTTTTCTACTCGAAAGACAATTCCATATAGCATCATATTCCATAACATATTATATATAGTTTCTCTACTAGACAATTCCATATAGCATCATATTCCATAACATATTATACATAGTTTCTCTACTAGACAATTCCATATAGCATCATATTCCATAACATATTATATATAGTTTCTCTACTGGACAATTCCATATATCATCATATTCCATAACATATTATATATAGTTTCTCTACTAGACAATTCCATATATCATCATATTCCATAACATATTATATATAGTTTCTCTACTGGACAATTCCATATATCATCATATTCCATAACATATTATATATAGTTTCTCTACTAGACAATTCCATATATCATATTCCATAACATATTATATATATTTTCTCTGCTAGACAATTCCATATATCATATTCCATAACATAGTATATATAGTGTCTCTTCTAGACAATTCCATATAGCAACATATTCCATAACATATTATATATAGTTTCTCTACTAGACAATTCCATATATCATCATATTCCATAACATATTATATATAGTTTTTTGTTTTGTTTTTTTTTTGTTTTTTGTTTTTTTTTTTTTTTTGTTTTTGTTTTTTTTTTTTTTTTGTTTCTCTACTAGACAATTCCATATATCATCATATTCCATAACATATTATATATAGATTCTCTACTAGACAATTCCATATATCATCATATTCCATAACATATTATATATAGTATCTCTACTAGACAATTCCATATATCATCATATTCCATAGCATATTATATATAGTTTCTCTACTAGACAATTCCATATAGCAACATATTCCATAACATATTAGACATAGTTTCTCTTCCTTTAATGATCTCATGGTAGATTAACTTTTGTGAAATGAGTTATCTCGTAAAATAGAGTATTTAATATTATTATTATTTTTATTATTATTTTTTAATTATTATTATTATTATTATTATTATTATTATAGAATGTGCATCCTGAACATTAAATTAGAATACACTATCAATGTGCATTTTGTATACCACTGTAACCTATCATCACTGATGATCACGGATTCGAGATCCGCTCAGACCGTGTTTATTTATATGACAAAGCTGGTAGTTACTTACGGAGGTTGGTGCACCAATTACTGTTTAGCCGCTGGAGCATCTCCAGGAAATGTGTTGTTCGGTAAACGGTCCGTCGCTCATATAGGCAACAGGTAACGACGATAAATAATCGTAAAAAGCGTGCATTTATATATAAGTGTATGTATATATTATGACTATGTACTTATGTGTACGTCTTGAAATCATGTTCTGTTCTGTTCTGGTGAATATGAAATATTCTACACAACCAGACTAAACTATGTACTTATATATACGTCTTGAAAAACATTAAGTTCTCTTCTGTGATGGTGAATATGAAATATTCTACACAAAAGACTGAACTATGTACTTATATATACGTCTTGAAATACATTATGTTCTCTTCTGTGATGGTGAATATAACTAAACTAGTAGCCTACACTGTAGTAGATATAATCAGTTATAATCACATCGTATGACTTCTGCACGTCAATATTGACCTACATATATAGTGAGTGTACTAAGGTAATGCCTTGCATATCGGTAGGCCTACTTGCAGAGAGTATTTAGAGAGCTACAGATTTGTCCATTGAAAATTGAATTTTCTTGATGATATCTAACATGTACCCTGACGCGACATTGCATCAATATAGTTCTTGCAGTTGGTGTATTTGAAATGCGTGTATCATACTTGCACTGTAATGATATCATCATCATCATCATCATCATCACTCATCATCATCATCAATCATCATCAGCAGCAGCATCATCATCATCATCATCATCATCATCATCATCATCATCATCATCATCAATCATCATCATCCATCATCAGCAGCAGAAGAAGCAGCAGCAGCAGCAGCAGTAGCAGCAGCAGCATCATCATCAGCAGCAGCAGCAGCAGCATCATCACCATCATCATCATCAATCATCATCCATCATCATCATATCATCATCGTCATGCAGACTGTACCGCACTGTAATACTGCGACATGGTCGTGTCGATTATTGCATGCCCATCCGTCCCTATCCAAGCCCATCCGTCCCTATCCAAGCGAGCATGCCGGTGTAAGTAATCGAATTGTCATGTATCGCCGACCACTCAACAGAAAACTAGGAAACCGCACCCACATATATACAGTCAAACTTGTAGTAAGAGACCACCAGATGGAAAATATATATATATATTGGTTGTCTCATACTATACAGTCAAACTTGTAGTAAGAGACAACAAAAGGGAAGGCAAAAAGCGGTATCTAAGCAGGAATGGTCTCTTAATACGAAAGTGTACTGGTCATTGTGATATTTTAATGTGTTGAGGGCCTCATGGTAGATTGACTTAATTGTTCAAATGAGTGCCTCTTATTAAATAAAGTATTTATTATTATTATTATTTAATATTAATAATACTGACTAATTTGTTCCTTAACAACACAAACGGGAACTGAGCAAGTGATGTGTTAATACAAGTGGTCTCTCAATAGACGTGGTCTTCCAAGCAAGCTTGGCTGTACTGGCAATGCGCAATGTATCGGACAGGTGACGTCATATTTAAATCCAGTCTCTCGTTACTTAAGTTTGTTTAACTCTTTCAGCGCCGATTAAATTCAGAGCATGTACAAACAACATAGATCCAGATCAGCCGCGGGTAACGCCGCGTCTGATCAGGATCTATGTTGTTTGCTATTCGGACAGGTGCTTCAGTTCCACTGTCTGAAGAGCAATCAGCATGTAGCCTGAACAGACGGCATGTTCTGTTCTGTCCGATCGGGTTCTCTACTTTTTTTACAAAGTCGCTTTTATGCTACATTGGCGGTGAAAGAGTTAAAGTCGCCGCTTTTGTTGATTGCAATATAGTGGTTAATGATAAAACCTGGATTCCGTACCCTACCTTTTTTGACAATATACAAGAACCGGTTATGCGAGTTTCATTAAATCTACAATTAACATTATTATAATCATATCAGATTCATGGTGGACATTTTCTAAATAGACAAGTGGACACATAAACGTGTCAGTTTAACTGTGTCTTACAACTCCGTATACGAATACATTATAAGGATAGGCCATGTCGTAAATACACTAGCGTGCCCGGGGCTACAAACATGACATGTATAACATGAAATTGAAATCAGTCTTAATGATAAACTTGACGGCCACTTGACAGAATGTCTCGTTGCTCAATGAAATTGTGTAGATGACCTGTATGTAATAGAAAGTTATTTGTGTATTGCTTGGCTCCGGCTTAGGGGCATTTATTATAGCGCATTTCACTGGCGTGCGGAAACCAGTACATGTAATGTATTATCAGGTGAAGAATATTTCATTGTATTATAATAATGATAATAACAATAGATCTAATAATAATAATAATAATAATAATGATTATGATGATGATTATGATGATGATGATGATGCTGGTCTGCTGCTGCTGCTGCTGCTGCTGCTGCTGCTGCTGCTGCTGCTGCTGCTGGTGGTGGTGGTGATGATGATGCTGCTGGTGATGATGCTAATTATAAATAATAATAATAATAATATAAAGACTATATTTAACGAAATAACTCATTTTGAACAAGACAGGCAATCCACCATGATGCCCTCAACACATTAAAACATGAAATAGCACAATGAAACATAATGAAAACAGTAAAACAGACTGACCTTGCAAATGAGATATAAGCTACAATGACTAGTAGATAGAGAGGGGGCGAGAGGGAGTTGGAGAGAGGGAGTGGAGAGTGGAGGGAAGAGAGAGAGGGGATAGAGAGAGAGAGAAGAGGAGAGAGAGAGAGAGAGAGAGAGAGAGATAGAGAGAGAGAGGAGAGAGAGAGAGAGAGAGAGAGAGAGAGAGAGAGCAGAGAACGGAGAGTACATTAAACCCACCGCTACAAGATTAATATAGTAATATTGATACATAATACTGTGGCATTAGGGCGACCACTGTCCACACTACCTTCTTAAGTATTGTGAAAGTTCATTGACCAGTTGACATTTATACCAACTATATAGCTGCTATTTCTATACAACGCCTGAGTTCAATGACTTCACCGTACTAGTAATATACTTGACTGTTCAGCATGTCCAACACAAGTAGCCTACAGATTAACAGTCGAAATAATCTGTTTTTATCAACATGAATACATTTAGAATAAAAAATAATAATTATATCTTTAAGGCGTGAGAGGTAGCCGTCGAGGTCAACCTTCAACGGGTGGGCGAATTTCGCAAGCTTATAGACCTGCATAATATACTCTATTATAATTATTATAGATAACAGCCACAGGTGGTGGTGGTGGTGGTGGTGGTGGTGGTAGTGGTAGTAGTAGTAGTAGTAGTAGTAGTAGTAGTAGTAGTAGTAGTAGTAGTAGAAGTAGTAGTAGTAGTAGTAGTAGTAGTAGTAGTAGTAGTAGTAGTAGTAGTTATTATTATTATTATTATTATTATTATTATTATTATTATTATTATTGATGTATGTAATAACGAGGAAACTCATTTGACAAGGTCAGTGACCCATATGGTCCTCAAAACTAGAACATTTAAAGACAATATATGCATATCATGGACAGCATGGTTTGTTGATACAGTAGGATAACGAAGACACTTACCGATACGCAACAGTTACTTGTTTTCAATAACCAGCCCATGACCCTAAATAGACAGGTTAATATGTTTTTAACAATGCATAATAGCATTGTTCTGTCCACGACAACTAACGCATGTCATGGAATGCAATTACTCACACTGAGCTGTTTAGGTCGTTGACACCAAATCACCTGCCCCTGCTCGCTGCAGGTTCGAATCCCCCTTGGAGAGTCGAATTAGTTCATGTGACGTAGCCCAATAAGCGGGGAGAGAGTCGCTATATGATCTAAGGTGTTGGTGCGACTTTAACACCCCCCCCCACCTCTCCCTCCCCCTCCAACACCAAACCCAAAGCAATCATATAGCACAGCACCATAGCATGGGTTAGTCTGGGAACAGGCGTCGATATATATTGCCTGGTCAGTCAAATAAATATATTTTAACACCGAGACCATTAATTGTGCCGTATTGAGTTTCTGATAATATCAACATTTTGCCAGAAGTAAATTAGTGAAAAATCGACCGACTGGAAACCAGGCTAGTGTACACGCAACAAAATGCTTAACATGTCACCTGGTGGTTTACATGTCACCTGATGGTTTACATGTCACCTGATGGTTTACATGTCACCTGATGGTTTACATGTCACCTGGTGGTTTACATGTCACCTGATGGTTTACATGTCACCTGATGGTTTACATGTCACCTGGTGGTTTACATGTCACCTGGTGGTTTACATGTCACCTGGTGGTTTACATGTCACCTGATGGTTTACATGTCACCTGGTGGTTTACATGTCACCTGGTGGTTTACATGTGGGGTTTACATGTCACCTGGTGGTTTACATGTCACCTGTTGGTTTACATGTCATGGTGGTGGTTTACATGTCCCTGGTGGTTTACATGTCACCTGATGGTTTACATGTCACCTGGTGGTTTACATGTCACCTGGTGGTTTACATGTCACCTGATGGTTTACATGTCACCTGGTGGTTTACATGTCACCTGATGGTTTACATGTCACCTGGTGGTTTACATGTCACCTGGTGGTTTACATGTGGTGACATGTCACCTGGTGGTTTACAGTATATGTAGCAAACTAATAACCAAATAATATCAAGTATTGTTATATTTTATTGCAGATTGTTATGCATGATTTTCTGTATAATCATTTCGGATAAAATGCATTATATGACAAAAGACAATATTTATATTGTATGATTATTAATTGGCTCCAAATAGAACATGGCAGCCTGGGTTCCAGTCTGTCGATTTTTCACTTTTTAACTTCTGGCAAAATGACAGCCTGTGGAAACTGGATTTCCGATCGTAGCGCCATCTACTTGCGCCCACCCACGTTTATGAGGGTGTAGATTTGAAGAACGACAACTCTTCTCTACAAGATAACATCGCTAAATATAGAAACGGAATTCTATCGGAAATCGCCGAACAGGCACGATTATACACGATCATTTCCGAATATACACGAACGCGTATTCCTGGAATGTTTACCCCGAGGTTGACATGTTCGTCCCTAATGAATGCACGCAAATCACTTCCACAATGACTACATATATATACATGAACACAGTCTTTCAGATGGGACTATAAACAGAAGTCTCGTGTTAGTGCTTTACACCGTGCATGTACAGGAACCAGAGGAGATTCTGGTATGGGACTCTGTCTGTATCATTGCACTGTCCTCCAACAAATCTAAAATGACTAATCTCTTAGTTTATACAAATTTATTTTAGCTCGATTGCGAAACAAGTTCTTATAGCTTATATTAATCACGAGAGAGAGAGAGAGAGAGAGAGAGAGAGAGAGAGAAGAGGCAACGTGGAATTTAAATGTCTTGCCTAAGGGCACAATGGTAACGGCTCCAGCGGGCTCGAACTCCAGGCCTTTCGCACTTGAAGCGAACGCGCTACAATTGCGCTATCACGACTTCCACGACTAATCTCTTCAGGAGGCGTCGCTCATATGGGCAACCGGTAGCCACATTAAATAAACGTAAACACACACACATGAAGACATGTGTTGCGCATTATTGGGCTGTGTTTGTCATCACTAAGCTACTTGTTCCAGGAACTAATTCCAGCCAACGATATAATGATCACGAATGTCTAGCTGCGCATAGTAATGTTGCATGTTAGAATAGTGGTGAGGACTCGAGTAAACGTCACAGGAGCCGCATAGTAATGTTGCATGTTAGAATAGTGGTGAGGACTCGTGTAAACGTCACAGGAGCTGCATAGTAATGTTGCATGTTAGAATAGTGGTGAGGACTCGAGTAAACGTCACAGGAGCCGCATAGTAATGTTGCATGTTAGAATAGTGGTGAGGACTCGAGTAAACGTCACAGGAGCCGCATAGTAATGTTGCATGTTAGAATAGTGATGAGGACTCGAGTAAACGTCACAGGAGCCGCATAGTAATGTTGCATGTTAGAATAGTGGTGAGGACTCGAGTAAACGTCACAGGAGCCGCATAGTAATGTTGCATGTTAGAATAGTGGTGAGGACTCGAGTAAACGTCACAGGAGCCGCATAGTAATGTTGCATGTTAGAATAGTGGTGAGGACTCGAGTAAACGTCACAGGAGCCGCATAGTAGTGTTGCATGTTAGAATAGTGATGAGGACTCGTGTAAAACTCACAGGAGCTGCATAGTAATGTTGCATGTTAGAATTTTGAACTGTTGGATAGTTGGAGCATTTTGAACTGAGTGAGGCAATGAATTCCAAATAGATGATCCTGAAAATTCAAATGTATTACGAAATAATTCACAAGACCAAATTGTGAATTATTTCGTAATACATTTGAATTTTCAGTATCATCTATTTGGAATTCATTGCCTCACTCAGTTCAAAATGCTCCAACTATCCAACAGTTCAAAATTCTCTACTTAAGGTGGAACTATAACAATTCAAACTAATCGCGCACTTCTACTGTTATTATAAACGTGTATTGCGATTGCTATATTTATTAGAATCGTAAATATTGCTGTCTTTAAGTTGATTTCATACATATTTTGAAGATACCACTACAAGTCAAATCTGCACATTGTTAGATAGATCTAGTATCATTAATTGTCTCATTCCTATTTTCTACTCTGCTAGCCAATTCCATATATCATCATATTCCATTACATATTAAATATAGTTTCTCTATTTTTCAGCTTTTACATTACTATATTATTCCAATGTGCAGTTCTCACTTATAGTGCTATCTTTTGATATCATTTGATTGTATATATGTTGAGGGCTTCATGGTAGATTAACTTTTGTTAAATGAGTACTCTCGTTAAATAAAGTCTTTGTTATTATTATTATTTTTATTATTATTAGAATAGTGGTGAGGACTCGAGTAAAACTCACAGGATCTCGAGGCCCGCATATTTCCTGCAATATTTTGTCGTTTACTGCAATAGTCCTTGCTGAAGTCCCCCACTCCAGGACTGTGAATTTATGTCTTCCAGATTTTATAGTCTAACCAGAGCTAACCTCTTGTGGAAGTCGTGATAGCGCAGTGGTAGCGCGTTCGCTTCAGGTGCGAAAGGTACAGAGTTCGAGCCCCACTGGAGCCGTTACGATTGTGCCCTTAGGCAAGGCATTTAAATTCCACGTTGCTTCTTCTCTATCCCTCGTGGCGATGGATTCCATCTGGAATGAGGTCTAGAGAGTGATTAATATATGTTGAAATAACTTGTTTCGCAATCGAGCTAAAATAAGGTTGTATAAACTAACCTCATCTCTGTTCTAACATAGGCCTACATTGTACACACACTATTCAAATCTGGAAGCAATTAGGTTGGAGCTATTTACCTCACTATATAGTATATATAAATATATACACTGTAAACAAAACACACAGTTGAGTCTCTCATTTCACAATACATACATGAAAGAATGAGGCCTATGTTAGCAAATATTGTACGGGGCTTGAATAGTTTATACACATTTATTTTAGCTCGATTGCGAAACACGTCCTTACAACTTATATTAATTACTCTCGAGACCTCATTCCTGATGGAATCCATCGCCACGAGGGAGAGAGAAGAGGCAACGTGGAATTTAAATGCCTTGCCTAATCGTAACGGCTCCAGCGGGGCTCGAACTCCGAACATTTCGCACCTGAAGCGAGCGCGCTACCACTGAGCTATCACGACTTCCACGAGGTTTGAATAACATGATACATTGCAAATACTAAACATTATAATAGTGTTAGATTTTCAGGTACAATATATTTGAGGAGATCGTCAAAATGAAAACACGTGTCTTTCTTTTCATTGGTACAATAATATTAATAGATTTAGGATCGACGGAGAGTCAAGCATTTGTGTTTTGTCAATAGCGTAACTAATAACTAATAACTAGTAAGACATTTTTTAAAACTTTATTTCTTTTACAACAAGCAAGTGTTAACAACTTATATTAATCACTCTCGTTGGCGCGGATGAAAGCGTATATGTGATCATTTGTGTGGGAGGAAACCGGAGTACCCGGAGAAAAACCATATGTCCGATCAGGCGACCATCGTACCATCTCACATACTTTCCGGTTCGAGGATCGAACCCGGGTTGCATAGGTGAGAAACGAGCACGCTAACCACTGCGCTAATCGGACAGCCACATATTTAGTATCTAGATACTGCATGGTAACGTATAAGGTGGTGATCGACAACTATGTATTTCATTCTTTGGTTCGATACCTTGCTTCACTATATGTTGGCAAATCTATATATTGACTTCCTATATAAGCTCGAGACATTGCTTATCGAGACGTGATCTAGTATGGATTAACTTATATTAAAGCGGGATTAACTTATATTAAAGCGGAATTGCATCACAAACAGAAAAGCAACTGCATGTTGGCATATATATAGCATCGCAACTAATTTAGAGTAACTTTATATCAGCTTAGTCTAAATATGAATATGCACAGGCGCATATGTGAGAGATAACGGTAAATCTATACCATACATGTTGTTATTCAGGATACACACGTTGTATTATGCATGGAGGTTGACCCTATTTACATTATTTTATAATGTCATACACGATGTTTGCTTATTAGATACCATACTCAAAACTGTACTTGTATAATTATTACAATGTATGTATGATATAATTGTAATACTGTTATTGTAAATTTGTATAAATTCTGAACATGTATTTTTTTGAATTTGTATCAAATGCTCATCTATATGGTGGTAATAAAGAATATATATGTGACACATATTGTGTAACAAATATATATACGTAATAGAAAATGTTCTTGTTTCACCGATAGAGTTTCGCTTTAACTAAGACAGCGCTGCTCTAGACAACACTACTGAACGCATTAGGTTGAGTGTTCCCATCCTGACTTGATTGCAGACGTGTAATCGATTATTATGTACAGATGAACTACTACGCTACCTAAGTTCGAAGATTTATTAGGGTCCTGTATTGGTTCAATAAAGAGTATTTCACAGCACACACAATCCAGTCTATCTGGATAAATCTTCAATACGTCGTCAGGTGTTCCTTTCATACGCCGCGCATAATGCAGTGTTTGCGGTAGTGACAATCGATGGCTGGCAATTTAATACTTTTTTTCCTATAAACGGCAGCTGTTGAATTTTGCCAAGGAGTGATTCGATCATTAACTGAGGAAATATGCTCCAACGGTTTGTTTGCTGCTCTAATAGAATCCAATACTCTCAGTCATAAATATAAGGAGATATAATTATATACACCAACAACTTCAGATAACCATCATGATATATCTAACACTTCTTCAAAGAATATGTTAGTAGCCTACCCTTGGGCTAAGCTTGAAATCGCCACATCTAGGTCCACAGTCTACCTACGTAACAACCAATTACGCACACATCATTTGCATTTTCATACTATGTATTGTATTTGTTTATGAATGACATATCAACTACTAGTATTGATTTGCAATAAAATAAGGTTGCGCAAACATACAACTTACGTAACACTGCCAGCCCTACATCGCACTCCGACAACACGGATATGTGTACAATATGTTATTCGAAGTAACCCCGATATGTGTATACTATGTTATTCGAAGTAAACTCGATATGTGTATACTATGTTATTCGAAGTAAACCCGATATGTGTAAAATATGTTATTCGAAGTAAACCCGATATGTGTACAATATGTTATTCGAAGTAAACCCAATATGTGTATACTATGTTATTCGAAGTAAAACCGATATGTGTACAATATGTTATTCGAAGTAAACCCGATATGTGTACAATATGTTATTCGAAGTAAAACCGATAGTTGTTCAACATCTGTCGAACACTTAGACATTATATATTCCTTAGTACAATTGAATGCTGCAGCGTTGCAAATAAAAGGTAATATGAATTATTTCCAGAACACGTACTAGTTGTGCCCAGTTCACAAGTTTTCAATTTAATATATTGAATTAATTATACATCTCGGCGCAATTGATGAGGTACGTTACCAATCATTCAAGTCGATAATATGCATGCATGCTGTTGCAGAAACATATATCACTATGCTATAATACAATAAGTCGTAATCAATAACTCGTTATATCCGCAACGTCTGCAGTTAAAATTACATAACACTAGAGGAGGATTAAATACATGAATACCGTCTCCGTGGCCTAGTGGTTAAGGCGTCCGCCTACGGAGCGGGAGGTCGGAAGGTTCGAATCTCGTCAGGGGTTCGTTCTGATACGGCCGCTTGGTGAGCCGCCAGCTAGTTAAATAATGGTTACCGATTGCCTACCAGGATGTCGCCTGGCATACAAGTATAGGATTCGGAAAGTACTGATGTTCATAAAAAGAGGTGTCTCATAAGTCAGAAATGACTGGCCCTTTAAATAGGGGCGACACTATAATAAACAAACACTTTACATTAATTTGTACATGACTGTGGTAACACTAGCCATTGAGTATATAGTAACTATATATATATATATATATGTATGTGTGTGTGTGTGTGTATGTGTGTGTGTGTCTGGCATTCCGACGTATCTTATCTTTTAAAGACGTGCATCCGACCTAGCTTATTTACTCTAATTGAACAAAATATGTGAAGTGTTTTCAAGTAACAGCTTATTTTAAAATCTGTCTGCAATATGTGATCGTATAATAACAACAGCGTGATCTGGCAGGTCGTGGTTGAGTATACAATGATCGTCTACAGCGAATGGTAACTAACCTACTGAGGTATGAGTTTGAGAAAATCGACATTCAAGTGTGTTTTTTTATAAATATGGGGGAAACTGCACTTTCTGTGTGTACATGCATTTCAAATTATACCTTCTCGTTACGCATTGTAGCTGAACACCAGACATAATGATAGGTTGTGAAACGAAGGGCATTCAACGGTGGTAGCCAGATCGGACAGGTGGGTTTTCTCCGGGTACTCCGGTTTCCTCCCACACGAATGACCACATGCACGCTTTCATCCGCCCCATGAAGGAACTACGGTATGTAGAACATGTAATCACACTCTGTACTCGGCGTAGAAACCACGTACTCTGCGCGGATACCCCATATTCGGCGTGGGAAACCACGTTCTCGACGCGGACACTCTGTACTCGGCGTGGGAAACCCCGTACTCGGCGCGGACACCCCGTACTCGACGTGGGAAACCCCGCACTCGGCGTAGGAAACCTCGTACTCGACGTGGGAAACCCCGTAATCGGCGTGGGAAACCACGTTCTCGACGCGGACACTCTGTACTCGGCGTGGGAAACCCCGTACTCGGCGTAGGAAGCCTCGTACTCGACGTGGGAAACCCCGTAATCGGCGTGGGAAACCTCGTACTCGACGTGGGAAACCCGTAATCGGCGTTGGAAACCTCGTACTTGGCGTGGGAACCCCGTAATCGGCGCGGACACCCCGTACTCGACGTGGGAAACCCCGTAATCGGCGTGGGAAACTCGTACTCGGCGTGGGAAACCCCGTACTCGGCGCGGGCACCCCGTACTCGACGTGGGAAACCCCGTAATCGGCGTTGGAAACCCCGTACTCGGCGCGGACACCCCGTAAGTAATCGGCGTTGGAAACCCCGTACTCGGCGCGGACACCCCGTACTCGGCGTGGGAAACCTCGTAATCGGCGTGGGAAACCTCGTACTTGGCGTAGGAAACCCCGTACTCGGCGCGGACAACCCGTACTCGGCGTGGCGTGGGAAACCTCGTACTCGGCGTGGGAAACCACGTACTCGGCGTGGGAAACCCCGTACTCGGCGTGGGATACCCCGTACTCGACGTGGGATACCCCGTACTCGGCGTGGGAAACCACGTATTCGACGTGGGAAATCCCGTACTCGGCTCGGACACCCTGTACTCGGCGTGGGAAACCACGTTCTCGGCTCGGACACCCTGTACTCGGCGTGGAAAACCACGTTCTCGGCGTGGGAACTCCGTACATGGCGTATATGTTTTCGAGTGACAGTGGAACTGATACCGAATCCGAATGGGAATTCTGCATTCACAATATCTCTTTTGATTCTTACAGAGGCAACGAAAATAAATCCAACCAACCTAGTTACATGTGAAGAGTGACCCAAGCACTGACGACCAAGGTCGCCGAAGAATGTTTTGATCATAAAAATACATTTAATAATTATACATGCGGTCTTTAAGCACGTTATCTGCAATGTCTACCAGACCATATTATTTTAACAAAACCACGAAATATTGTACCAAGTAGCTTGTTCGCACAGCAGACAAAGAATCTGGCATATATTAACTCATAATTCATTGTATTTTAATCATGCCATTAACTTATATAAGCACGGTCTGGATGCTCGAACGTTTAAACTCGTAAACATGCAATAACCTCGCATGGAACGAGAAACTAACATCCAGTTCCAAGGTTTGTAATACGAAACGCTAGCTTATACTATATATTATATCTCCATGGCAGTCTCTATATTATTGTTCATTGTTTACATGTTTCATTGTGCTATTTCATGTTTTAATTTATTAAGAGTCTTGACTTAATTGTTCAAATGAGATCTCCCGTTAACTTATTATTATTATTATGATTATTGTTGTTATTATTAGTGTTGTTATTATTATTATTATTTATTATTATATATTTATTTATTTATTATTATTATAATTATTATAATTATTATTATCTTTCAGATGGGACATTAAACCGAGGTCTCGTGTCGGTGCTTTACACCGTGTACGTAAAAGAACCAGAGAATACTCTGGAATGGGTCTATGTCTGTATCATTGCACTATCCTCCAACAATCTAAAATGAATAACTCTTCAGGAGGCGTCGCTCATATGGGCAACCGGTAGCGACGATAAATAAACGTAAAACACACACATGGTGTATGTATACACAGCTATATACAGCTGAACAGCTGACGACCACACGTAATGTAGACCAGCACGAGTCCAGTGTTGCTCTCTTATTATCCGAACACCATCCTTTCATTATCAGCCCTATCTCCCATCCAAATAAAACTGCTCGACTTCCCGCCGTAACAATGCATATGGGCGAGTAACACGATAAATAAACGTAAAACACACCGACAAATATGACTATTATTTTTACTGGTGAAAACTGGATCCTACGAAACACGAACATCGCTTGAAACAACTGCAGAGCTTTGTTGTATCGGGTAGCATACTCGCATGGTGCTATGGGACTGTGCATATCTCATATAACATACTGGAGGTCAACAGACCATAAATGCATTAATATAACGAGAGACATTGGTCAGTTACTTCCCCTGGATACTCTCTTAGGAGAATAGGTATTTTCAGTTGGATTCCTCTGTTTCCATCGTGGTTTCCTGTGCACCACATGCATTCTCACGTAGTCCGTTTTCTCATCTCATACATATTAAATTATTATATCTCGACAGATATCCTACAATATATACGACAGATATCCTACAATATATACCACAGATATCCTACAATATATACCACAGATATCCTACAATATATACCACAGATATCCTACAATATATACCACAGATATCCTACAATATATACCACAGATATCCTACAATATATATCACAGATATCCTACAATATATACGACATATATCCTACAATATATACGACAGATATCCTACAATATATACCACAGATATCCTACAATATATACGACAGATATCCTACAATATATACCACAGATATCCTACAATATATATGACAGATATCCTACAATATATACGACAGATATCCTACAATATATACGACAGATATCCTACAATATATACGACAGATATCCTACAATATATACTACAGATATCCTACAATATATACGACAGATATCCTACAATATATACCACAGATATCCTACAATATATACCACAGATATCCTACAATATATACGACAGATATCCTACAATATATACGACAGATATCCTACAATATATACTACAGATATCCTACAATATATACGACAGATATCCTACAATATATATCACAGATATCCTACAATATATACTACAGATATCCTACAATATATACTACAGATATCCTACAATATATACGACAGATATCCTACAATATATACCACAGATATCCTACAATATATACTACAGATATCCTACAATATATACTACAGATATCCTACAATATATACGACAGATATCCTACAATATATATCACAGATATCCTACAATATATACGACAGATATCCTACAATATATATCACAGATATCCTACAATATATACGACAGATATCCTACAATATATACCACAGATATCCTACAATATATACCACATATATCCTACAATATATACCACATATATCCTACAATATATACGACATATATCCTACAATATATACCACAGATATCCTACAATATATACGACAGATATCCTACAATATATACGACAGATATCCTACAATATATACTACAGATATCCTACAATATATACGACAGATATCCTACAATATATATCACAGATATCCTACAATATATACTACAGATATCCTACAATATATACTACAGATATCCTACAATATATACGACAGATATCCTACAATATATACCACAGATATCCTACAATATATACTACAGATATCCTACAATATATACTACAGATATCCTACAATATATACGACAGATATCCTACAATATATATCACAGATATCCTACAATATATACGACAGATATCCTACAATATATATCACAGATATCCTACAATATATACCACAGATATCCTACAATATATACCACAGATATCCTACAATATATACGACAGAATCCTACAATATATACCACAGATATCCTACAATATATACGACAGATATCCTACAATATATACGACAGATATCCTACAATATATACCACAGATATCCTACAATATATACTACAGATATCCTACAATATATACGACAGATATCCTACAATATATACGACAGATATCCTACAATATATATCACAGATATCCTACAATATATACCACAGATATCCTACAATATATACACAGATATCCTACAATATATATGACAGATATCCTCCAATATATATCACAGATATCCTACAATATATACGACAGATATCCTACAATATATATCACAGATATCCTACAATATATACGACAGATATCCTACAATATATACCACAGATATCCTACAATATATACCACAGATATCCTACAATATATACCACAGATATCCTACAATATATACGACAGATATCCTACAATATATATCACAGATATCCTACAATATATACGACAGATATCCTACAATATATATGACATATATCCTACAATATATATGACAGATATCCTACAATATATACCACAGATATCCTACAATATATACCACAGATATCCTACAATATATACGACAGATATCCTACAATATATACCACAGATATCCTACAATATATACCACAGATATCCTACAATATATACGACAGATATCCTACAATATATACGACAGATATCCTACAATATATACCACAGATATCCTACAATATATACCACAGATATCCTACAATATATACCACAGATATCCTACAATATATACCACAGATATCCTACAATATATACGACAGATGACAGATATCCTACAATATATACGACAGATATCCTACAATATATACTACAGATATCCTACAATATATACGACAGATATCTTACAATATATACTACAGATATCCTACAATATATATGACAGATATCCTACAATATATACGACAGATATCCTACAATATATACGACAGATGACAGATATCCTACAATATATATGACAGATATCCTACAATATATACGACAGATGACAGATATCCTACAATATATACCACAGATATCTTACAATATATACCACAGATATCTTACAATATATACCACAGATATCCTACAATATATACCACAGATATCCTACAATATATACCACAGATATCCTACAATATATACCACAGATATCCTACAATATATACCACAGATATCCTACAATATATACCACAGATATCCTACAATATATACCACAGATATCCTACAATATATACGACAGATATCCTACAATATATACCACAGATATCCTACAATATATACCACAGATATCCTACAATATATACCACAGATATCCTACAATATATACGACAGATATCCTACAATATATATCACAGATATCCTACAATATATACGACAGATATCCTACAATATATACGACAGATATCCTACAATATATACCACAGATATCCTACAATATATACGACAGATATCCTACAATATATACCACAGATATCCTACAATATATACGACAGATATCCTACAATATATATCACAGATATCCTACAATATATACGACAGATATCTTACAATATATACCACAGATATCCTACAATATATACTACAGATATCCTACAATATATATCACAGATATCCTACAATATATACCACAGATATCCTACAATATATACCACAGATATCCTACAATATATACCACAGATATCCTACAATATATACGACAGATATCCTACAATATATATCACAGATATCCTACAATATATACGACAGATATCCTACAATATATACGACAGATATCCTACAATATATACCACAGATATCCTACAATATATATCACAGATATTCTACAATATATACAACAGATATCCTACAATATATATCACAGATATCCTACAATATATACCACAGATATCCTACAATATATACGACAGATATCCTACAATATATACCACAGATATCCTACAATATATACCACAGATATCCTACAATATATATGACAGATATCCTACAATATATACCACAGATATCCTACAATATATACGACAGATATCCTACAATATATACCACAGATATCCTACAATATATACCACAGATATCCTACAATATATATCACAGATATCCTACAATATATACTACAGATATCCTACAATATATACGACAGATATCCTACAATATATACGACAGATATCCTACAATATATACCACAGATATACTACAATATATACGACAGATATCCTACAATATATACGACAGATATCCTACAATATATACCACAGATATCCTACAATATATACCACATATATCCTACAATATATACCACAGATATCCTCCAATATATATCACAGATATCCTACAATATATACGACAGATATCCTACAATATATACCACAGATATACTACAATATATACGACAGATATCCTACAATATATACGACAGATATCTTACAATATATACGACAGATATCCTACAATATATACCACAGATATCCTACAATATATACCACAGATATCCTACAATATATACTACAGATATCCTACAATATATACCACAGATATCCTACAATATATACCACAGATATCCTACAATATATACCACAGATATCCTACAATATATACCACAGATATCCTACAATATATACCACATATATCCTACAATATATACCACAGATATCCTACAATATATACGACAGATATCCTACAATATATACCACAGATATCCTACAATATATACCACATATATCCTACAATATATACGACATATATCCTACAATATATACCACAGATATCCTACAATATATACCACAGATATCCTACAATATATACGACAGATATCCTACAATATATACCACAGATATCCTACAATATATACGACATATATCCTACAATATATACCACAGATATCCTACAATATATACCACAGATATCCTACAATATATATCACAGATATCCTACAATATATACCACAGATATCCTACAATATATATCACAGATATCCTACAATATATACCACAGATATCATACAATATATACCACAGATATCCTACAATATATACCACAGATATCCTACAATATATATCACAGATATCCTACAATATATACCACAGATATCCTACAATATATACCACAGATATCCTACAATATATACGACAGATATCCTACAATATATACGACAGATATCCTACAATATATACCACAGATATCCTACAATATATACGACAGATATCCTACAATATATACCACAGATATCCTACAATATATACGACAGATATCCTACAATATATACGACAGATATCCTACAATATATACGACAGATATCCTACAATATATATATATACAATGGATAATTTAATGTAAATATTTGTTATCAAATAATTAACATGATTTTTGATAAAATCACATTGATCATACCGCAACATCTGGTTACGGAACAACAGAAAACACAAAGGATTCCAAATAAGAGGACCGCTATACCTGGATAAATCGGACTTTGCATGCTAAGGGAGGTAACAGAAAAACCAATGATGTTACTCATTGGTTGTGCATTTAAGCATTCATGAATTACCTCTCTCATTTTCTATCCAACTATTAATACGTACACCGATACCCTACAAAACCGGACGGAATCCATCGAAACTGGAATTCCATTCAAACCGAAACACATTTTCTTGATCTCGAATCTCGAAAACCTCTGTCTACCGGAATACCTCTATTCCGAATAGAGATTAAAAATAGTATGTGAATTGTCAGCTATAATTTACCCTTGTACATGTACATCGAACAGGAATATGTCTTTTAAAAAGATATAAACAAACCATGTTCAGCTATTTTTTCAGAATATTGTATTGTAGACTTAAACTTAATGAGTTGTTTACTAACTACCAAACAATAAAGGGTCCCAGTCTCATTCTAAGCATTGTTGAGTTGAATTGTTAATTTAGGGGAAATCTACCGCAATCTGAAAACCCCTCTAACCCGAATTGGCCCACCCCATTGGCGTAGCTTCCTATCGCCGTGTAGACCGTGGCCTACACTTCCCCCGAAAAATCGAAAAAATAAAAATGCCAAATCTGCAATAAAAATCGGAAGGCCAGGATTAAATTATATACGCTATAAATAATGTTCCTGGGGACGACCCCCGGACCCCCTCCCTCCAAACCGAATCAAATATTACACATAATATATATAAATACATAAGATTGTTTTCTGGGCACAGCGTGCTAGGTAGCTGTATACAATACGTAGCTCATTAATTATGGTTGAGATGGGGTGGGGGGTCAGTGGTGCTTACTTATGTACGAATGTCAAGTTCAAATAAGGGTTGCTTAGCCAACACTTCATAAAACATGCATGAACAAGAATCAGACCTTAAATTATATGTATGTTGTTGGAACTACAAGGTCATGCAATGTATCTTGGCAGCTATGAGCTTTAATATGTGATCGAAAATCCATCATTTTTCCATCAACCAACCTGGATAGTGTATTCCATCCATGACATATATTCAGATGGACACCAGGGACGTGTCTGTATTCCATCTATGGCACGTATTCCAGGGAAGTGTCTGTATTCCACAACCAATGTTTTCAGGAAATGACTTTGAAGAATGTGTGCAATGTATTATACCAAACTGTGATAATGCGACATATTGATATCATAATGGAAATAACCAAAACCAACCTCACGTTGCCTTAGACAGGACTCATTGGAACAGTGTTTGTGTAATCCCAATATATCATATCGTACGCCGGGTATGTAGACTTCCAATATAGCATATCGTACGCCGGGTATGTAGACTTCCAATATAGCATATCGTACGCCGGGTATGTAGACTTCCAATATATCATATCGTACGCCGGGTATGTAGACTTCCAATATAGCATATCGTACGCCGGGTATGTAGACTTCCAATATAGCATATTGTAAACCGAGTTTTTAACCGGTTTAGATCTATTATACATGTATCTGGTTAGTTTATGCAAATTTAGTTTAGTTCGATTACGAAACAAGTTCTTTCAACTTATATTAATCACTCTCGAGACCCCATTCCTGATGTAATCCATCGCCACGAGGGAGAGAGCAGAGGCAACGTGGAATTTAAATGCCTTGCCTAAGGGCATAATCGTAACGGCTACAGGTTGCATGTATCTGGTTGCATGTCGGGCAGAGAATGCTGTATTCCCTGTTAATTGTTAAGCCTATCTTCTTCTAGATCTCATTTCTGCATAACTTATTCTATTCCATTTTCATCCTTATTTCCTTTTTCTATTTCTAAGACATCAGCTACCAATTTTCAGATATTTATAAGCGTTTCGATGCGTTTCCAATTTGAATTAAACATATTTAAGTTCTGGTCATATCCGATATTACGCCAAGTTAATAAAATTGCCATATATACCTGGTACCAACATCTAGTACGCAGTGGAAAGAATTACCGTAAGCGTTTAGCTTTCAGTTCAATACATACATGTATGTACAATAATTCGTATTCATTTATTCAAGATATTCAAGGACAATTCTACTCATATCTGCTTCTGTGTGGATTTCTAAGAAACACCAACATACATAATTCCACACCGTGGTACCTCTATTTTGCAAAGTTGGCCGGAACTATGTCAATATGGGAAGCGGGAGCTATCTGTGAGGAAAGGGGCGGAGACAGTCTGTATGCATGCAGTAGAATAATAACATAATATTATAGCAGAAATATAGTTTAAATTTTAATGAATAATTTGATATTATATAATTTGTTGCAAATTTAACTAGAATACATTTACCCGGAATTACTCGACGTCCAGGCAATCGTTATGTTGCACATATTTTCTGGACATTATAGTTTATTGTATAGTAGTGTCATAATAATAATAAATTATTTATTTATGTTTGCATCTACCAACTCCTCGTTATCTGTTCTAATTATATAAATAGTTGCATCGCTAAATGCATTTCCTTCGATGAACGTATGTGCCCTGATTGTATACATGTTCGTATGAGGGTTCCCAACAGTTGATATGCAGCTGACATGCGCACTCGAAGTTACGGGCATGCGCATTCGCAGTTTTAAGCAGCGTTCGTCGTGAGAAAATGCATGTCTTACCAATTTACCTGTTCTGTCACACGGAAGTTGCAAATCTTGACTAGACACATTTTAAATGCAAAGTGTGCTATATTTGCTTTGTGTCATTGAAAAGAATAATTAGTGTAAACATAAATAATGACTCGCCGGTTAATAGTTTCCATCGGAGTATGAACTACATTGTCCTTGGAGTGTGTTCTTATATTACTTGTTCATTTTTCAATAATAAATTCTTCTTTCTTTTTAGATAACATTTGACGATCTGCCAACAACCATTCATATCAATCCGCGTAAATTATGTTATACAATGTCGAATAAGTACGCTTAAACGACATATTAACTTTATTAAGTACTATTGACTGTATAATGAGCTGGTTTGTGAAACTACTATTTATAACGTACCCCACAACTTTAGTATAAACTTCCGTATGGATTATAGTTAGGTCAACAATCTCTGGGTGGGAATATGCAATATCTGGGTGGGGATATGCAATCTCTGGGTGGGGATATACACTCTCTGGGTGGGGATATACAATCTCTGGGTAGAGATATACAATCTCTGGGTGGGGATATACACTCCCTGGGTAGAGATATACAATCTATGGGTGGGGATATACACTCCCTGGGTAGAGATATACAATCTCTGGGTGGGGATATACACTCCCTGGGTAGAGATATACAATCTCTGGGTGGGGATATACAATATATGGGTGGGGATATACAATCTATATGTGGAGATATACAATCTCTATGTGGAGATATACAATCTCTGGGTGGAGATATACAATCTCTATGTGGAGATATACAATCTCTATGTGGAGATATACAATCTCTATGTGGAGATATACAATCTCTGGGTGGGGATATACAATCTCTATGTGGAGATATATAATCTCTATGTGGAGATATACAATCTCTATGTGGAGATATACAATCTCTGGGTGGGGATATACAATCTCTATGTAGAGATATACAATCTCTATGTGGAGATATACAATCTCTGGGTGGGGATAGAGGTGGGATATACAATCTCTGGGTGGGGATATACAATCTCTGGGTGGGGATATACAATCTCTGGGTGGGGATATACAATCTCTGGGTGGGGATATACAATATATGGGTGGGGATATACAATCTCTGGGTGGGGATATACAATCTCTATGTGGAGATATACAATCTCTATGTGGAGATATACAATCTCTGGGTGGGGATATACAATCTCTGTGTAGAGATATACAATCTCTGTGGCCATGTCTCATTTATATGAAAAAGTTGGCAGTTTCTTACGGAGGTTGGTGCACCCAAGTACTGGTTAACCGCTGGAGCCTGCCCAGGAAATGTGTTGTTAGGTAAACTGCCCACCGGCGATATAGCCCAAAATGGTGCTGATGCAGGCTTAAAACCCGAAATATAACATAACATAACAATCTCTGTGAAGAGATATACAATCTCTATAGATATATATGTAGTAACATGAAGTTGTCGGGTATTGTCCCGCCAGGAATAACCTGGTGATTTCAGTGTGTGCATGTAACTTCCGGGTTAGGTGCAATTTCTTCACAAAGTCTCCACTAAAATGAATTATTTTGACAATTATTTCCATACGCAGGGATACAATTGACTGAAAGCACAACTAAATGATTTCTTTATTGCATTTACCGTAAATTATTTAGGGTTATTTGTGCGAAATTGGATACCGTGCACTAACAACAGGAGTGTATGAATAAAATATGTATATATTGCTGGGGTCATACGAGTGGGTGCTCTCCTTAGTATAAACTTGGTTTATTTTACAACAGATTTTGAAACAAGCATTGAACAACTTATATATTAATCGCTTTCGTTGACGCAGATGAAAGCATGTGCGTGCTCATTCGTGTGTGAGGAAATCGGAGTACCCGGAGAAACCCCACATGTCCGATCTGGTGACCAGCGTACAATCTCACATTCTTCCTTGTTGAAGTGTAGTGAAACACAGTGCATTCATAACAGTGACATGAGCATCGAACCTGGGTTGCATTGGTGGAAACGAGCATGCTAACCACTGCGCTAATCGGACAGCCCATGGATGCTCTTCTTGAACATTTGAATACATATACTGGATATCCGGCCATTTTCTGGACTGTCCGCCTCCGTCGTCGAGTGGTTACGGTCGCTGACTTGTATACCACTGTAACCTATCATCACTATTGGTCACGGGTTCGAGCCCTGCTCAGACCGTGTCTCTTTATATGAAAGTTGGCAGTTTCTTACTAAGGTTGGTGCACCAAGTACTTGTTAACCGCTGGAGCCTGCCCAGGAAAGGTGTAAACTGCCCGTCGCTCAAATGGGCAACTGGTAGCGACGTTAAATAAACTTAATAAACAAAAAACAATATGGACTGTAACCACAATTTCCTTAAGTTTGACATAAATCTTCCTCGAGCTAAGATGCGCGACAGTTTGGTGTGTGTTTTACGTTTATTTATCGTCGCTACCGGTTGCGTTGCAAATATGAGCGACGCCTCCTGAAGAGATTAGTCATTTTAGATTTTGGAGGATAGTGCATTATACAGACAGAGACCAATTCCAGAATATCCTCTGGTTCTTGTACGTGCACGGTGTAAAGCATCGACACGAGACCTCGGTTTAGCGTCCCATCTGAAAGACTGTTAATTGTATTAGGGTCAGACGGGGGATCGAACCTGCGATCCCTGGATTACCAGTCCAGCGTGTTACCACTGGGCTACAGATCCGTCTGTGTGCGACAGTTATTTTTACAGCAACCCACTGATGTACTTATAAGTACAGTTCACACGGAAACCCCCATATCTGTAATGGGAACCGCACACAGTACAGTATGCTAATGTATAATAAATTATACGACACGCTTATATAGACATGCATTAAATAAATTAACATACGCTTAAAGTCTGGTTCTGTGTTTTTTTCTTCAAATGGATACATAAAAATGATCGTAAAATGCACATATTTTACATAATCGTTTCCTATTATGTCAGATTTTTAAAATGTTGTCGAAAACAGATGGAAAAATGACACCTCACGACAATAATCGTTCACTCCTCGGGATTCCGCAGCATGCAACCCAGTAAGGAACAGCATAATTATGCATAAGATATAAGCCGAAAACGGATCCAATATGTAAAATATTGGACTGTGTGAGGCACATAGCGTCGAAGACAGTACCAATATTTTACATATTGGATCCGTTTTAGACTTATATCTTACTTAAAACATACACTTATATAACAAGATCCTACTAATTAAAATTGTTAATTTCGTACATTTACGCGTAGGATTTGATATAATACTCTGGCCTTTTCACACAAGTCCAATATTAATAATAATGGACTGTAAGTACAAAGGTATGACGTCACGGCAGTGTTTTAATGAAGGTTACCTGTTGCTTAATATAGACGGGTCAGTGGTCGAGTGGTTAATTCGGTGGACTGCGAATGCCCGGGACCGCAGGTTCGATTCCCCGCCTGGCCAATAATAATATTAACTCTTTCAGATGGGACTGAGGTGTTATGTACCGGTGCTATCAGAGATGTTTCTGCAATATGTGATCTGAGAAAGACCTAAAACTGGGTACTCCAAGTAGTTATGTTTAGTTTAAACATATTAATGTTCTATCATGTACATGGTTATTTACAACAATTGAAATAAGGAATTGGACAAAAAGCTATACAGCTTATATAGTTATGTTTGTTTGTTTTGCGGGTTTAAAGTGGCACCAACAGCTTAGGAAGACCTTGTGTGCTCGTTCGGGCACTATTTCAGGCGTATACGGGACCAGGGTAGAACCAACGACCGTCCATGTCAGCTAGCTTCCTCATATGAAAGAATTCGACATCCATTGTGGGATTCGAACTTACAGCAATGAGTGGCAATTGACCAGTATACCGTGATACAAACAGCAGTGTACGTTTGGTTTCCAGTGCACAATTGATCAGTATACCGTGATACAAACAGCAGTGTACGTTTGGTTTCCAGTGCACAAACAAATTGAGGTCATATGGCACAAACAAAATTGAAAATGTTTGTTTAGTTTATACACATTTATTTTAGCTCGATTGCGAAACAAGTTTTTACAAGTTAATCACTCTCGAGACATCATTCCTGATGGAATCCATCACCACGAAGGAGAGAGTAGGCAACGTGCAATTTAAATGCCTTGCCCAAGGCCACAGTCGTAACGGCTCCAGCGGGCCTTTCGCACCGGAAGCGAACACACTATAACTGTGCTATCACGACTTCCAAATGTTGGTTTCACATTGAATTAGCAATATCAAATATATAACCAACATTTTAGTGGTGTTGAGAACTGCGAGTACGCTAGAATTAAGCACTTCAGGATAGAGTAAACTACGGTCATGATGTGTCACATTGAGAAAGGTGTTCGTACGACACATTCGGTTATATGCATATAAAAGAAAAATAAACAAAGCCATCAAGCTTCACCAAAAAAAATAATTACGCTGCAAGGTACTACTAAACAAAGAACAGGACAAGTATATCTTTTGAATTGATGAGATCTTTATTGCAACAAACAAAATTATTTGGATAATACAAAATTAATATAATGTCAACTAAAATAATAAGTTTATAGATTCTCTATATACAAACGCAGGAATAGCATACAACGTATACTGTTAATTGTTAATGTTGTCATTTTGTCCGTCCTGTCACGTTTTCATCTAGTCGGTCTCGTGTATGTCATACGTCCGTTAGTTGCTTTGTCAAGTGTGCAGACCTGGATATCAATGCTGAGGCATACACGGTATATAATAGATATTCGAATATATGAACTAGAAATTGTTTATGATAAAAACCGTAAAGTCCCCCCACAAACTGTTGATGAAGTGGAGGAAAACAATGGTGAAATATTTGAAGTCATTGCAATAAACGCTATGTGTAGTTTTGAAGCTGACCCGTGGACACCCTTGGTTCTATAAAAAAAGTCAACGGGCCATAAAACAATTTCATTCAACCAGAACGGGATTACAATATACACAACTAGAATCATACTGTTTATTCATAATAAATTTGATGCAATTCCGCAAAGGGGTTTTGGAGATGATTCACGAGCTTTGTGTTATAATAATGTTCAAACGGCCATAATTCCGCCATATAGCATCCATCGAGAACGGGATTACACTATACACTAGAAATAATACTGATGCTTCCTGCCAAGTTTGGTGAACATCCAACAGATGAAGCGTGGACACGGTTAAACTGGACAGACAAGACAACAAAGGCAGAAAACAATATGTCGCCACCTAATGGGAGACATATCAACTTCGAGCAAAATAACAAAACATCATTTATTAGATACAGGTACAGTCAAACCTCTGCTGCTTAGCACAGGTGGCTTACTAGAGGTCAAATGTATAATAAAACGACATATTGGGAAACTGGCTGCTTAATACAGGTTGGCTGTTTAATAGAGGTGACAACTAACACATGTTTGACTGTATGTACCTCGCTCCTGTAAACATTTTGCAAAAACAATTTCAACAGTGAAGTGCTGTAAATAATAAAAACAGGGAAAGTCTGTGGACGAAGATGAGCGAGGAATTCACGATATCCCACTGAATTCACGATATCCCACTGAATTCACGATATCCCACTGAATTCACGATATCCCACTGAATTCACGATATCCCACTGAATTCACGATATCCCATGGAATTCACGATATCCCATGGAATTCACGATATCCCATGGAATTCACGATATCCCAAGGAATTCATGGTATCCCACGGAATTCACGATATCCCACGGAATTCACGATATCCCATGGAATTCACGATATCCACGGAATTCACGATATCCATGGAATTCACGATATCCCACAGAAAAAATGGTGTAAGACAACACAACCATGAACTCGCAAAACAGACGCACCATTTTTTTGCAAAGAGAATTCGCTTCGTGTTTTACTGTGAAACAACGTGTATTGTTACACACACACATGTCACGTATGCATGATGTGCAAGACATAGCATGATACGACGTTGAAGACTACAAACTCATGTCACATTCACAGATTTGTTGTCACGATGGCGGTTCGTCAATCGCGGAATTACGCGTTCAAGTGTTCGAACTCGTCCTCTTGCGCACCATGATCCCTCCTCAAGCAGTTGCTGTGATTCACACGTGGTTTACTGTACAATAACTCCATTAATTTTGATATCATCGTACGCTTCCTCCATCTGAAAGAAAAAGTTACCCGTTAACACACGCACGTATCAAGTCAAGTATTAGAACAGTTGAAACTCTATATTATACTTTTTTCTTCAATTTTTTAACTTTTTTTAAAAGAATCGGGACAATTTGAATGAAATGTCGAGCTCTACATTTTAGGAAAAATAAGAAAAATATTACACATTTGTTATCTGCTCATTTCGCCTACAGCGTATTAAAGTTTAAATAAATTGGAGTTTAAAATTTAAGCTGTATACATAGTTCCCACTGATAACATCTTATCTTGGCTGCCATTTTGTTTGGCAAGTTTTATAAATGGCAATTTCAGGTTTTTCCTAGTAATTCAGTTATGCTTTATGATGTTCTTACCATTTCCTCTTCCTCCGACGATTCCTCCGAGTCGCACCATGCCCCCGACTCTTTCAACAGACTCACTGCCTCCTCGTGACCACGCCCCTTAGCCAGCATGATGGGTGTGAGACCCCCGTATGTAATAGAGTCTACCTCCAGTCTGCAGTGTTTCTGGTGCACAAGGTACTCCAACAGCGGCATACACCCCGACTCCGCGGCATAGTGCAGTATCGTTCTACCACTCTTACCATCCTGGAATGAAAAGTACATTTCAAGCTTACACAAGTCGTAATAGTGCGTTCTCTTCAGGTGCGAAAGGCCCCGAGTTCGAGCCCCGAGTTCGAGCCCCACTTGAGTCGTTACAATTGTGACCGTAGGCAAGGCATTTAAATTCCACATTGCCTCTTCTCTCTCCCTCGTGGCGATGGATTACATCAGGAATGAGTTCTCGAGAGGGATTAATATAAGTTTTAAGAACTTGTTTCGCAATCGTGCTACAATATATTTGTACACACTAAGCTTACAGAATGTTGTAAATAGTATAAATTCAATCTGCTTGTAAGATTGCAATAGAACGCAGCAACTACAGAGGTATATTTTAAAGTTTCACTTCATAGTGTGGTCCAGTGATAGAGCGTCAGATTTGGAATTGAAGGGCACTGGGTTCGATACTCGGTCGGGGAACGTATGTGGTGTCATTGAGCAAGGCATCTCGCATGTTAATTAATTGAACCAATTTTTACAATTTAAGGTATTCATTGGATATGCTAAAGGATATATGTCGAGATTTAATAATTCCATAATTATAAGACGAGAATACAGATAAGAATGGAAAACATGTGGTGCAAAGGAAACAACGATAAAAACAGAGGAAACCAATAAAGAGGACCAATATACTTTTAGGAGTATTCAGGGGCAGTAACTGACTAATGTTTCTCATTGATTACATGCATTGAATTACCTCCCTTAGATACTTTATCATTCTTGTAGGTAGTGTGAAAATTCCTTCCAATAATCAGAAACATATACACAGTCAAACATGTGTTAAGCAGCCAGTCAAGGGAATCATAGAAAGTGACTGCTTAGCACAGGTGGCTGCTTAATAGAGGTCAAATGCATAATAAAACAGCATATTGGGGATCTGGAAACTGGCTGCTTACAGTAATACAGATTGACTGCTTAATGGAGGTGACCACTAACACAGGTTTGACTGTTAATGAAATTATAAATAGCGCGTGTGTATCTATCCAAACTTACCCTAGCATTGACATTGGCTCCCTTACTGAGCAGAACACTTAGGACCTCTAGGTGACACCCTTCCGCCGCCAAATGGACACACACTTGACCTGTTAAATACAATAAATACACAGCTTGTACAACATATTGTTATCAAATAAATTTGTTTATATATTGTCTCCGTAGCCCAATGGTTACGGCGTCCGCCTACGGAGTCCGCCTACGGAGCGGGAGGTCGTAGGTTCGACTCTCGTCAGGGGTTCGTTCTGATATGGGCGGTTGGTGAGCCGCCAGCTAGTTAAATAATGGTTATCGATTGCCTACCAGCCTGACGTCTGGCACACAAGCATAAGATTCGGGAAGTACTGATGTTCATAAAAAAGAGGTGTCTCATAAGTCAGAAATAGGGGTGACACTATAATAAACAAACACTTTACTTTTACTTTACTTTTATATATATAAATATCTCATATGATTTGTGTTAGTTTTAAGAACGCATTGTGCCTACCATCGTAGTTGCGGGCTTCCAGGTTCTGGGGTACTTGTTGGTATGGCAACTCATAGTTGTTGTTCCTCATCTCCTCATAGTGTATTGGTTCCAGAAGTATCCTCACAAAGTAGTCGTACCCCTCTCTCGCCGCAATATGTAGCGGGGTGTTGCCCTTGTGGTCCCGACTATCAACTTGAGCACCGGTCGTCATCAACTTTCGAGTGAGCACATCCTGTTTCGTGATGACGGCCAGGTGGAGGGGAGTCTGTAGGTAGTTGTTCTTCAAGTTAAGAAGCATGTGGGTCGGGCACAGAGAGATGAAGTACAGTGACAGGCTCGTCAATAGTTGGATAATCGCTGTATGTAGTCGCCTGCAAAATAAACCAGTGTGTATTATATAAAACACAATAAATATAATAATTATATTAATATAAAAGTAAAGTGTTTGTTTATTACATGTCACTGCAATTGAAAGGGCCAGCCATTTCTGACTTACGAGACACCTTTTTTTAGGAACACTCAACATCAGTATTTCCCGAATCCTATGCTTGTATGCCTGGCGACAGGCTGGTAGGCAATCGGTAACCATTATTTAACTAGCTGGCGGCTCACCAACAGGCCATATCAGAACGAACCCCAGACAAGGTTTGAACCTTCGACCTCCCGCTCCGTAGGCGGACTCCTTAACCACTAGGCCACGTAAACGGTTATATACATGTAGAATTTCGTGAAAGTTTCTTACTAAGTTACTTGCATCAATCGATTGTTAATAACACCACATGTCCATCTGTGTATGGGTTACATTAAGATTACAATTGGCAAACAGCAGAGTGAAAATGATGAGTCCCCCCCCCCAATCATGGCCCCTAGCATACTATCAGCTATAAATTATTGAATAGGCGTAGATGAAGTACCATTATCATTTAAAGTTTAAACTTTATTTATATTATAACGATTGCGAAGCAAGTTTTAACAACTTATATTAATCACTCTCGTTGGCGCTGATGAAAGCGTATATATGGACATTTGTGTGGGAGGAAACCGGAGTACCCGGAGAAAACCCACCTGTCCGATCTGGCGACAACCGTACCATCTCACATACTTCACGGTTTGAGGATCGAACCCGGGTCGCATTAACGCTAACCAGCTAATCGGACAGCCTATTTGACATTTGCTTCCGGTGTTACTAGTTCTATGAACTACGATTCTACATTGACCTAGATAATTAGAAGGATGAAATCCCCAAAAGCAACAAAGATAAACATAATGCTGACATGTATATATATAGCAGGCTTTATCTTGGTCTAGATATTGGCCATTATAATATTATCTAGGACACGACACAGGAGTGAAGGCGGAAATCCATTTCTATTGGATATATGAATGTATGTTAAACACGCCCCTCAGAACAAGCTGCACAATTAGCTGGGAAGGGGAATTCCACAAATGCTAAATTTATATCCTTGTAATAAAATATCCCCGGGGAACACGTACCAGTGTGATGAGTTGTCACCCGATTAGTAACACAAGAAAATCCCAGCTGTGGTTGCTTAATCTAGAAAACACACTTAGATATTTATTTTAAAAGTACCTACGTGTCACCATCGTCGTCCTGTTGAAACGTTTCCTCAATGAGTTGATTACACTGCTGTATTTTACTATCTTCTTTTTCTTTGTCCTCGGCAATTAATTTTAAACTCGAGTCACATGATTTTCCCTTAGCATATTCAGTTGATTGCAAGTCATTCGTTGACTCAAATCCTTCATCAATAGAAGGAAGATTATGTTTTGGATCAACATTATCTAAGGTTAAACTTTCAAGTCCTGCTACTTCGTCACTCGTGAAACGACCCTCGTCGATCTCGCTGCCCAAATTTCCACTTTGCAAACTTTCGTACCCCGATGAGCATCTGGAATCACATCTGTCATCCTTCAAATAGTCAATGGTGCGTGTATGTTTGTCTTTGTGCGGTAGGTTACCCGCCATACCATGGACATGTCCCCCTACCCGAACAGGGCAACTATCTTGTTCCAAATCGGAGTCACCAGTTAAATCCATGTCTACGTCTGTCCTGTAGGCAGTATTCCCACTAAAATCCTGTTATGAAGGAAGACAGAACTATTTAAACTGCACCGTAACAATTAAAATATCCGGTTACAAGATACCCATTCGAAGTTACAAACGAATTGGCTGAATTATAACACTAGAAAGCCAGATCATTCAGCCCGGCCAACAATTTTCGGGGATTTCCACATGTTTATAGGTTCAGTGCGCATGCTCGAGCACGCCTGGTAGCATTATTCATTAGGGGAATTCCAATATTTACAACTACGTCAAATAAAATGCGTACATTGATATTGATCCAATAGTTGTTTACAATTTGCTTACATATGTTTTGCGTTGGTGATATAATAGTTTATCTACATATATATAAACAAATCTTACATAACCTTACCAATTGCATTTCTGTAAACTGAATAATATACAACCGGTATGTATGGTATGGTATGGTATGCTCGATATATCCGAATACAACTAATGAAACGAGATATGAACTCTTAATATATACCTACGCAGAGTAAAACTGGATAAATCCATTAGGAATCCCTCTAGTAAAGTATCCCAACTATACACACGCATAATGAGTCAATACAGTGTCGTAGAATAAATATAATACTGATGACGTATTCCTGGAAATTGATGCATCTCATAATGATTTACACGTATACTCTCGGGTAATGATTTACACGTATACTCTCGGGTAATGATTTACACGTATACTCTCGGATAATGATTGCCTGGGTTCCAGTCTGTCGATTTTTCACTTTTTAACTTCTAGCCAAATGACATGTTCAGAAACTCAATACGGCCCAATTAATATTCTCGGTGTTAAAATATATTTATTTGACTGACCAGGCAACATATATCGACGCCTGTTCCCAGGCTAGGATAATGAATGTGAAAGAACGTTGGATCTGTGATCAGCTGCAACCAAATGCAATTCAATTCGGAAAAGTAAAATCCTTCATAGTCCAGTGAGAATTGACATTTCTATTCTATTTTTTCAATATAATTCTTCATGCATATATATAGAGATGCCTATCTACTCTCCAACAACGTAGCGTCGCTCAAATGGGCAACCGGTAGCGACGATCAATACACGTAAAACAAACAAATCTCCAACAACACTTTGGTGTCTATATAGATATCTGTTACGCTGTCCTCGCTGAGGCTATTTTGCCCAAACAATAGCGGACCAGTGGTCCACAGACTGGATGTGTAATCCATGGATCGCAGGTTCGATTTCCCGCTATACCATACTAAAATGACTCATATACATGTTACTGTAGTCTTTCGGATGAGACTTTAAACCGAGATCTCCTGCAGGTGCTTTACATCGTACACGTAAAAGAGCAAGAGGAGACTCTGTAATGGGTCTATATCATTGCACTATCCTCCAAACATCTAAACTAACTGATCTCTGCATGAGGCGTCGCTCGTATGTAGTGCCAATAAATAAACGCAAAACACACACACTCGACGGAGGCTCCGGATGCCTGTAATACACGTACATAGCGGTCCTAACGTGCATCCAGAAATATCGTTTTACATCTACATGTATAATAAATAATCATTATATCAATGATATATATCTATTTCCTATATATCTATAGTATTTCCATTTATCTACATGCAGTTCAAAATAATGGGATTCCAATTCAGAAAAATTGTCACATTTCAATTAAGTCAGCACTTTGTAAGTATATTGTGAGATAAACATTTGGACTATTATACAGTCAGCAAGCATGATATATATTTAAGTTACTATAAATGACTATAATTATATCGTCGATATTAATTACAGACGGATCTGTAGTCCAGTGGTTAACACGCTGGACTGGTAATCCAGGGATCGCAGGTTCGATCCCCCGTCTGACCCTAATAAAAGTAACAGTCTTTCAGATGGGACGTTAAACCGCGGTCTCGTGTCGGTGCTTTACACCGTGCACTCTGTAATGTGTTTCTTTCTGTATCATTGCACTATCCCCCAACATCTAAAATGACTAATCTCTTCAGGAGGCGTCGCTCATATGGGTAACCGGTAGCGACGATAAATAAACGTACTTATAACTATATATAAACAGTACACACGTCGATATTATTCGTGATGGTGTAATAGATCCATGGTATAATGTACTTGATCTTGAACTAGACATTCCGAGAGAGAGGGAGTGGGTGCGATAAATAAACGTAAAACACACACACAAAGAGTAAAATAAGAAACGCAACAAAACCATTTTAATATATATAAGTTTTAATGTATAATCAAATGTTTTCCCATTCTTCCAGTGAATATTTAACATTGATAACAACCCAATAATTCATCTTAATGAATCAGTCTAAATATAGAATGCTTACTATCAAATGATTTCCGTGTGAAATATAGCAAAACATATAGAATGGGGCACTGTTGCCCGGACGTTGCCCACATTGTGAGTGCTCCTGATAGTGTATGCTTCATATAGTACCCTGTAATTACTATAAATGGTTGGTCTATCAGAACTGAGTTTGAATGGATTCAGTGTCCACCCCGTGAGTATGGGGTTGTGAGTTTGAGACATACTGAGGTGGTGTCATTGAGCAAAACACAAAAGCTAAATTACCTCTTCCTAGTGGTGGATTCCATCAGGAATAAGGTTTCTTTCTGCAAGAATACCACCCTCCCCCCCCCCCCACCGTAGCGATGGATTCCATCAGGAATGAGGTTTCTCTCTACAATAATACCGCCCCCCCCCCAGTAGCGATGGATTCCATCAGGAATGAGGTCTCGAGAGTGATTTATATAAGTTGAAATAACTTGTTTCGCAATCGAGCTAAAATAAATTCGTATAAACTAATGCTCGAGTGCAATTAGTCTAAAGTTGAAATACTTGATTCGCAATTGAATAACTAAGATTTACTTACATATATGGATTTTAAGTACTGGCTTAAGCCTACATCAATGGTACTCATCTATTTGCACAAGTTTCCATGGAAACATGTCCATACGCCTGCTAGGAATCACAGAGATACAGCAAAACTAAGTGTTCATACCCTAGTAGACACCGTATACAATCGTGTATGAGGAATGGCGGTGGTCATGCCTCGAAACAACATGGGGCCTGGCACCAGACAATCTACATATACAAACACACACATACCCACGTTCACGTAACACATACTGTAGCCACGGTCACGTAACACCTACTATAGCTAATGCCATGTAACACCTACTATAGCTAATGTCACGTAACACCTACTATAGCTAATGTCACTCACGTAACACCTACTATAGCTAATGCCATGTAACACCTACTATAGCTAATGTCACGTAACACCTACTATAGCTAATGTCACGTAACACATACTATAGCTAATGTCACTCACGTAACACCTACTATAGCTAATGCCATGTAACACCTACTATAGCTAATGCCACGTAACACCTACTATAGCTAATGTCACGTAACACATACTATAGCTAATGCCACGTAACACATACTATAGCTAATGTCACGTAACACATACTATAGCTAATGTCACTCACGTAACACCTACTATAGCTAATGCCATGTAACACCTACTATAGCTAATGCCACGTAACACCTACTATAGCTAATGTCACGTAACACATAATATAGCTAATGTCACGTAACACATAATATAGCTAATGTCACGTAACACATACTATAGCTAATGCCACGTAACACCTACTATGGCTAATGTCACGTAACACATACTATAGCTAATGCCATGTAACACATACTATAGCTAATGCCACGTAACACATACTATAGCTAATGTCACGTAGCACATACTATAGCTACTGTCACGTAACACATACTATAGCTAATGTCACGTAACACATACTATAGCTAATGCCATGTAACACCTAATATAGCTAATGTCACGTAACACATAATATAGCTAATGTCACGTAACACATACTATAGTTAATGTCACGTAACACATACTATAGCTACTGTCACGTAACACATACTATAGCTAATGTCACGTAACACATACTATAGCTAATGTCACGTAACACATACTATAGTTAATGCCACGTAACACATACTATAGCTAATGCCACGTAACACATACTATATCTAATGTCACGTAGCACATACTATAGCTACTGTCACGTAACACATATTATAGCTAATGTCACGTAACACATACTATAGCTAATGCCATGTAACACCTACTATAGCAAATGTCACGTAACACATACTATAGCTACTGTCACGTAACACATACTATAGCTAATGTCACGTAACACATACTATAGCTACTGTCACGTAACACATACTATAGCTAATGCCATGTAGCACCTACTATAGCAAATGTCACGTAACACATACTATAGCTACTGTCACGTAACACATACTCTAGCTAATGTCACGTAACACATACTATAGCTACAGTCACGTAACACATACTATAGCTAATGTCACGTAACACATACTATAGCAAATGCCATGTAACACCTACTATAGCAAATGTCACGTAACACATACTATAGCTAATGTCACGTAACACATACTCTAGCTAATGCCATGTAACACATACTATAGCTAATGCCATGTAACACCTACTATAGCAAATGTCACGTAACACATACTATAGCTAATGCCATGTAACACATACTATAGCAAATGTCACGTAACACATACTCTAGCTAATGTCACGTAACACATACTATAGCTACTGTCACATAACACATACTATAGCTAATGTCATGTAACACATACTCTAGCTAATGCCATGTAACACATACTATAGCTAATGCCATGTAACACCTACTATAGCAAATGTCACGTAACACATACTATAGCTAATGCCATGTAACACATACTATAGCAAATGTCACGTAACACATACTATAGCTAATGTCACGTAACACATACTATAGCTACTGTCACGTAACACATACTATAGCTAATGTCACGTAACACATACTATAGCTAATGTCACGTAACACATACTATAGCTACTGTCACGTAACACATACTATAGCTACTGTCACGTAACACATACTATAGCTAATGTCACGTAACACATACTATAGCTAATGTCACGTAACACATACTATAGCTACTGTCACGTAACACATACTATAGCTAATGTCACGTAACACATACTATAGCTAATGCCATGTAACACATACTATAGCTAATGCCATGTAACACCTACTATAGCAAATGTCACGTAACACATACTATAGCTAATGCCATGTAACACATACTATAGCTAATGCCATGTAACACCTACTATAGCAAATGTCACGTAACACATACTATAGCTAATGCCATGTAACACATACTATAGCTAATGCCATGTAACACCTACTATAGCAAATGTCACGTAACACATACTATAGCTAATGCCATGTAACACATACTATAGCTAATGCCATGTAACACCTACTATAGCAAATGTCACGTAACACATACTATAGCTAATGCCATGTAACACATACTATAGCTAATGCCATGTAACACCTACTATAGCAAATGTCACGTAACACATACTATAGCTAATGCCATGTAACACATACTATAGCTAATGCCATGTAACACCTACTATAGCAAATGTCACGTAACACATACTATAGCTAATGCCATGTAACACATACTATAGCTAATGTCACGTAACACATACTATAGCTAATGCCATGTAACACATACTATAGCTAATGCCATGTAACACCTACTATAGCAAATGTCACGTAACACATACTATAGCTAATGCCATGTAACACATACTATAGCTAATGCCATGTAACACCTACTATAGCAAATGTCACGTAACACATACTATAGCTAATGCCATGTAACACCTACTATAGCAAATGTCACGTAACACATACTATAGCTAATGCCATGTAACACCTACTATAGCAAATGTCACGTAACACATATTATAGCTAATATCACGTAACACATGCTATAGCTAATGCCAAGTAACACATACTATAGCTAATGCCATGTAACACCTACTATAGCAACTGTCACGTAACACATACTATAGCTAATGTCACGTAACACATACTATAGCTAATGCCATGTAACACATACTATAGCTAATGCCATGTAACACCTACTATAGCAAATGTCACGTAACACATACTATTGCTAACATCAGGAGCACTGATCCACTATCCGGATGATGAAGGAAGGACCCGGATGCTGAAGGAAAGACCAGGGGGATGAAGGAAGGACCCAGAGGATGGAGGAAGGGTATGGAGGTAGGACCTGGAGGATGGAGGAAGGACCCGGAGGATGGATGTAGGACCTGGAGGATGGAGGAAGGACCCGGAGAATGGAGGTAGGACCCGGAGGATGGAGCGCATACTATCCAGGCGATGGCATTAACCTGCCCATCTACAATGCAATATTTACTACTGTAACTAATAAAGTGTATAAATATAAAACAACAATTTTCAAGTACAATCAAACCTATACTAAATACCATGTTAGCTTAAAAACCACCTGCATCTAAACATTCAAGTTTGGCAGCCCATTATTATCAATGCATTACCCACCAATAAACACAACGTTCTGCCAAAAGCCGTGGGTGGACTGCAATTTCCAGATATAGGATTGACTTAATTTCATGCGAAATGAATAATCTAATTAATCACAAACAAAAATAGTTTTTCTATTAATATAAAACAAGAGGAAATGGTGTGTCGAGTAAGACAAGTACTTCCACTTGATCATTGTTCCCTGGTACGTGAGCTGTGTACAGTAATACTATATTAACTGGAAATCAATTGTCCTGGAAATACACTCCTGGAAATTACGGTACATATATTCTGTTTTAGTAAACTTTTGGTTTCAACTTTTGGTTGTTGTCGTTTGGTTTTACTAACAACGTGCATATACAATGTAGTAGTTTGTACATTAATTATAAAGTTTAGCTGTCATTGGTATAATTACAAGCATAATGTTGTGTCGCAGATGTTACTATGGTATCTGATAACTTCAAAAAGAAAACGAGACATAGCTGGGTACAAGATTAGCTACACAATTGAGATTATATGAATTTGAAAAATGCATTCTATTACGAAAAAAACCAGATCTTTCATAATCAAACTGTAATCAATGATGTTGCTTACTCCGGTCTGATCAAAGTCTCGTAAGTTGTTGCTTACTCCGGTCTGATCAAAGTCTCGTAAGTTATTGCTTACTCCGGTCTGAGCAAAGTCTCATAAGTTGTTGCTTACTCCGGTCTGATCAAAGTCTCGTAAGTTATTGCTTACTCCGGTCTGAGCAAAGTCTCGTAAGTTGTTGCTTACTCCGGTCTGAACAAAGTCTCGTAAGTTGTTGCTTACTCCGGACTGAGCAAAGTCTCGTAAGTTGTTGCTTATTCCGGTCTGAGCAAAGTATCGTAAGTTGTCGCTTACTCCGGTCTGAGCAAAGTCTCGTAAGCTGTTGCTTACTCCGGTCTGAGCAAAGTATCGTAAGTTGTCGCTTACTCCGGTCTGAGCAAAGTCTCGTACGTTGTTGCTAACTCCGGTCTGAGCAAAGTCTCGTAAGTTGTTGCTAACTCCGGTCTGAGCAAAGTCTCGTAAGTTGTTGCTAACTCCGGTCTGAGCAAAGTCTCGTAAGTTGTTGCTAACTCCGGTCTGAGCAAAGTCTCGTAAGTTGTTGCTTAATTACTCCGGTCTGATCAAAGTCTCGTAAGTTGTTGCTTAATTACTCCGGTCTGAGCAAAGTCTCGTAAGTTGTTGCTAACTCCGGTCTGATCAAAGTCTCGTAAGTTGTTGCTTACTCCGGTCTGAGCAAAGTCTCGTAAGTTGTTGCTAACTCCGGTCTGATCAAAGTCTCGTAAGTTGTTGCTAACTCCGGTCTGATCAAAGTATCGTCAGTTGTTGCTAACTCCGGTCTGAGCAAAGTCTCGTAAGTTGTTGCTTAATTACTCCGGTCTGATCAAAGTATCGTAAGTTGTTGCTAACTCCGGTCTGAGCAAAGTCTCGTAAGTTGTTGCTCAATTACTCCGGTCTGATCAAAGTATCGTAAGTTGTTGCTTACTCCGGTCTGAGCAGTCTCGTAAGTTGTTGCTGAATTACTCCGGTCTGAGCAAAGTCTCATAAGTTGTTGCTAACTCCGGTCTGATCAAAGTATCGTAAGTTGTTGCTTAATTACTCCGGTCTGATAAAAGTATCGTAAGTTGTTGCTTAATTACTCCGGTCTGAGCAAAGTCTCGTAAGTTGTTGCTTAATTACTCCGGTCTGAGCAAAGTCTCGTAAGTTGTTGCTAACTCCGGTCTGAGCAAAGTCTCGTAAGTTGTTGCTTACTCCGGTCTGAGCAAAGTCTCGTAAGTTGTTGCTTACTCCGGTCTGAGCAAAGTATCGTAAGTTGTTGCTTACTCCGGTCTGAGCAAAGTCTCGTAAGTTGTTGCTTACTCCGGTCTGAGCAAAGTATCGTAAGTTGTTGCTTACGGTCTGATCAAAGTCTCGTAATTTGTTGCTTACTCCGGTCTGAGCAAAGTCTCGTAAGTTGTTGCTTACTCCGGTCTGAGCAAAGTTCGTAAGTTGTTGCTTACTCCGGTCTGAGCAAAGTCTCGTAAGTTGTTGCTTACTCCGGTCTGAGCAAAGTCTCGTAAGTTGTTGCTTACTCGGTCTGAGCAAAGTATCGTAAGTTGTTGCTAACTCCGGTCTGAGCAAAGTCTCGTAAGTTGTTGCTTAATTACTCCGGTCTGATCAAAGTCTCGTAAGTTGTTGCTAACTCCGGTCTGAGCAAAGTCTCGTAAGTTGTTGCTTACTCCGGTCTGAGCAAAGTCTCGTAAGTTGTTGCTAACTCCGGTCTGACCAAAGTCTCGTAAGTTGTTGCTAACTCCGGTCTGAGCAAAGTCTCGTAAGTTGTTGCTAACTACGGTCTGATCAAAGTCTCGTAAGTTGTTGCTAACTCCGGTCTGATCAAAGTATCGTAAGTTGTTGCTAACTCCGGTCTGAGCAAAGTCTCGTAAGTTGTTGCTTAATTACTCCGGTCTGATCAAAGTATCGTAAGTTGTTGCTAACTCCGGTCTGAGCAAAGTCTCGTAAGTTGTTGCTTAATTACTCCGGTATGATCAAAGTATCGTAAGTTGTTGCTTAATTACTCCGGTCTGAGCAAAGTCTCGTAAGTTGTTGCTTAATTACTCCGGTCTGATCAAAGTATCGTAAGTTGTTGCTTAATTACTCCGGTCTGAGCAAAGTCTCGTAAGTTGTTGCTTATTACTCCGGTCTGAGCAAAGTCTCGTAAGTTGTTGCTTACTCCGGTCTGAGCAAAGTCTCGTAAGTTGTTGCTTACTCCGGTCTGAGCAAAGTCTCGTAAGTTGTTGCTTACTCCGGTCTGATCAAAGTCTCGTAAGTTGTTGCTTACTCCGGTCTGATCAAAGTCTCGTAAGTTGTTGCTTACTCCGGTCTGATCAAAGTCTCGTAAGTTGTTGCTAACTCCGGTCTGAGCAAAGTCTCGTAAGTTGTTGCTTACTCCGGTCTGAGCAAAGTATCGTAAGTTGTTGCTTACTCCGGTCTGATCAAAGTCTCGTAAGTTGTTGCTTACTCCGGTCTGAGCAAAGTCTCGTAAGTTGTTGCTTACTCCGGTCTGAGCAAAGTCTCGTAAGTTGTTGCTTACTCCGGTCTGAGCAAAGTCTCGTAAGTTGTTGCTTACTCCGGTCTGATCAAAGTCTCGTAAGTTGTTGCTTACTCCGGTCTGAGCAAAGTCTCGTAAGTTGTTGCTTACTCCGGTCTGAGCAAAGTCTCGTAAGTTGTTGCTTACTCCGGTCTGAGCAAAGTATCGTAAGTTGTTGCTTACTCCGGTCTGAGCAAAGTCTCGTAAGTTGTTGCTTACTCCGGTCTGAGCAAAGTATCGTAAGTTGTTGCTTACTCCGGTCTGATCAAAGTCTCGTAATTTGTTGCTTACTCCGGTCTGAGCAAAGTCTCGTAAGTTATTGCTTACTCCGGTCTGAGCAAAGTATCGTAAGTTGTTGCTTACTCCGGTCTGAGCAAAGTCTCGTAAGCTGTTGCTTACTCCGGTCTGAGCAAAGTATCGTAAGTTGTCGCTTACTCCGGTCTGAGCAAAGTATCGTAAGTTGTTGCTTACTCCGGTCTGAGCAAAGTCTCGTAAGTTGTTGCTTAATTACTCCGGTCTGAGCAAAGTCTCGTAAGTTGTTGCTAACTCCGGTCTGATCAAAGTATCGTAAGTTGTTGCTAACTCCGGTCTGATCAAAGTCTCGTAAGTTGTTGCTTACTCCGGTCTGAGCAAAGTCTCGTAAGTTGTTGCTAACTCCGGTCTGATCAAAGTATCGTAAGTTGTTGCTAACTCCGGTCTGAGCAAAGTCTCGTAAGTTGTTGCTTAATTACTCCGGTCTGATCAAAGTATCGTAAGTTGTTGCTTAATTACTCCGGTCTGAGCAAAGTCTCGTAAGTTGTTGCTTAATTACTCCGGTCTGATCAAAGTATCGTAAGTTGTTGCTTAATTACTCCGGTCTGAGCAAAGTCTCGTAAGTTGTTGCTTAATTACTCCGGTCTGAGCAAAGTCTCGTAAGTTGTTGCTAACTCCGGTCTGATCAAAGTCTCGTAAGTTGTTGCTTACTCCGGTCTGAGCAAAGTCTCGTAAGTTGTTGCTTACTCCGGTCTGAGCAAAGTCTCGTAAGTTGTTGCTTACTCCGGTCTGAGCAAAGTCTCGTAAGTTGTTGCTTACTCCGGTCTGATCAAAGTCTCCTAAGTTGTTGCTTATTCCGGTCTGATCAAAGTCTCGTAAGTTGTTGCTTACTCCGGTCTGATCAAAGTCTCGTAAGTTGTTGCTAACTCCGGTCTGAGCAAAGTCTCGTAAGTTGTTGCTTACTCCGGTTTGAGCAAAGTATCGTAAGTTGTTGCTTACTCCGGTCTGATCAAAGTCTCGTAAGTTGTTGCTTACTCCGGTCTGAGCAAAGTCTCGTAAGTTGTTGCTTACTCCGGTCTGAGCAAAGTCTCGTAAGTTGTTGCTTACTCCGGTCTGAGCAAAGTCTCGTAAGTTGTTGCTTACTCCGGTCTGAGCAAAGTCTCGTAAGTTGTTGCTTACTCCGGTCTGATCAAAGTCTCGTAAGTTGTTGCTTACTCCGGTCTGAGCAAAGTCTCGTAAGTTTTGCTTACTCCGGTCTGAGCAAAGTATCGTAAGTTGTTGTTTACTCCGGTCTGAGCAAAGTCTCGTAAGTTGTTGCTTACTCCGGTCTGAGCAAAGTATCGTAAGTTGTTGCTTACTCCGGTCTGAGCAAAGTATCGTAAGTTGTTGCTTACTCCGGTCTGATCAAAGTATCGTAAGTTGTTGCTTAATTACTCCGGTCTGAGCAAAGTCTCGTAAGTTGTTGCTTAATTACTCCGGTCTGATCAAAGTATCGTAAGTTGTTGCTTAATTACTCCGGTCTGAGCAAAGTCTCGTAAGTTGTTGCTTAATTACTCCGGTCTGAGCAAAGTCTCGTAAGTTGTTGCTAACTCCGGTCTGATCAAAGTCTCGTAAGTTGTTGCTTACTCCGGTCTGAGCAAAGTCTCGTAAGTTGTTGCTTACTCCGGTCTGAGCAAAGTCTCGTAAGTTGTTGCTTACTCCGGTCTGAGCAAAGTCTCGTAAGTTGTTGCTTACTCCGGTCTGATCAAAGTCTCGTAAGTTGTTGCTTACTCCGGTCTGATCAAAGTCTCGTAAGTTGTTGCTTACTCCGGTCTGAGCAAAGTCTCGTAAGTTGTTGCTTACTCCGGTCTGAGCAAAGTATCGTAAGTTGTTGCTTACTCCGGTCTGATCAAAGTCTCGTAAGTTGTTGCTTACTCCGGTCTGAGCAAAGTCTCGTAAGTTGTTGCTTACTCCGGTCTGAGCAAAGTCTCGTAAGTTGTTGCTTACTCCGGTCTGAGCAAAGTCTCGTAAGTTGTTGCTTACTCCGGTCTGAGCAAAGTATCGTAAGTTGTTGCTTACTCCGGTCTGAGCAAAGTCTCGTAAGTTGTTGCTTAATTACTCCGGTCTGATCAAAGTCTCGTAAGTTGTTGCTTACTCCGGTCTGAGCAAAGTCTCGTAAGTTGTTGCTTACTCCGGTCTGAGCAAAGTCTCGTAAGTTGTTGCTTACTCCGGTCTGAGCAAAGTATCGTAAGTTGTTGCTTACTCCGGTCTGAGCAAAGTCTCGTAAGTTGTTGCTTACTCCGGTCTGAGCAAAGTATCGTAAGTTGTTGCTTACTCCGGTCTGATCAAAGTCTCGTAATTTGTTGCTTACTCCGGTCTGAGCAAAGTCTCGTAAGTTGTTGCTTACTCCGGTCTGAGCAAAGTATCGTAAGTTGTTGCTTACTCCGGTCTGAGCAAAGTCTCGTAAGCTGTTGCTTACTCCGGTCTGAGCAAAGTATCGTAAGTTGTCTCCGGTCTGAGCAGTCTCGTAAGTTGTTGCTAACTCCGGTCTGATCAAAGTCTCGTAAGTTGTTGCTTACTCCGGTCTGAGCAAAGTCTCGTAAGTTGTTGCTTACTCCGGTCTGAGCAAAGTCTCGTAAGTTGTTGCTTACTCCGGTCTGAGCAAAGTCTCGTAAGTTGTTGCTTACTCCGGTCTGATCAAAGTCTCGTAAGTTGTTGCTTACTCCGGTCTGATCAAAGTCTCGTAAGTTGTTGCTAACTCCGGTCTGAGCAAAGTCTCGTAAGTTGTTGCTTACTCCGGTCTGAGCAAAGTATCGTAAGTTGTTGCTTACTCCGGTCTGATCAAAGTCTCGTAAGTTGTTGCTTACTCCGGTCTGAGCAAAGTCTCGTAAGTTGTTGCTTAATTACTCCGGTCTGAGCAAAGTCTCGTAAGTTGTTGCTTACTCCGGTCTGAGCAAAGTCTCGTAAGTTGTTGCTTACTCCGGTCTGAGCAAAGTATCGTAAGTTGTTGCTTACTCCGGTCTGAGCAAAGTCTCGTAAGTTGTTGCTTAATTACTCCGGTCTGATCAAAGTCTCGTAAGTTGTTGCTTACTCCGGTCTGAGCAAAGTCTCGTAAGTTGTTGCTTACTCCGGTCTGAGCAAAGTCTCGTAAGTTGTTGCTTACTCCGGTCTGAGCAAAGTATCGTAAGTTGTTGCTTACTCCGGTCTGAGCAAAGTCTCGTAAGTTGTTGCTTACTCCGGTCTGAGCAAAGTATCGTAAGTTGTCTCCGGTCTGAGCAGTCTCGTAAGCTGTTGCTTACTCCGGTCTGAGCAAAGTCTCGTAAGTTGTTGCTAACTCCGGTCTGAGCAAAGTCTCGTAAGTTGTTGCTAACTCCGGTCTGAGCAAAGTCTCGTAAGTTGTTGCTAATTCCGGTCTGAGCAAAGTCTCGTAAGTTGTTGCTAACTCCGGTCTGAGCAAAGTCTCGTAAGTTGTTGCTTAATTACTCCGGTCTGAGCAAAGTCTCGTAAGTTGTTGCTAACTCCGGTCTGATCAAAGTATCGTAAGTTGTTGCTAACTCCGGTCTGATCAAAGTCTCGTAAGTTGTTGCTTACTCCGGTCTGAGCAAAGTCTCGTAAGTTGTTGCTAACTCCGGTCTGATCAAAGTCTCGTAAGTTGTTCCTAACTCCGGTCTGATCAAAGTATCGTAAGTTGTTGCTAACTCGGGTCTGAACAAAGTCTCGTAAGTTGTTGCTTAATTACTCCGGTCTGATCAAAGTATCGTAAGTTGTTGCTAACTCCGGTCTGAGCAAAGTCTCGTAAGTTGTTGCTTAATTACTCCGGTCTGATCAAAGTATCGTAAGTTGTTGCTTAATTACTCCGGTCTGAGCAAAGTCTCGTAAGTTGTTGCTTAATTACTCCGGTCTGATCAAAGTATCGTAAGTTGTTGCTTAATTACTCCGGTCTGAGCAAAGTCTCGTAAGTTGTTGCTTAATTACTCCGGTCTGATCAAAGTATCGTAAGTTGTTGCTTAATTACTCCGGTCTGAGCAAAGTCTCGTAAGTTGTTGCTTAATTACTCCGGTCTGATCAAAGTATCGTAAGTTGTTGCTTAATTACTCCGGTCTGAGCAAAGTCTCGTAAGTTGTTGCTTAATTACTCCGGTCTGATCAAAGTATCGTAAGTTGTTGCTTAATTACTCCGGTCTGAGCAAAGTCTCGTAAGTTGTTGCTTAATTACTCCGGTCTGATCAAAGTATCGTAAGTTGTTGCTTACTCCGGTCTGATCAAAGTCTCGTAAGTTGTTGCTAACTCCGGTCTGAGCAAAGTCTCGTAAGTTGTTGCTTACTCCGGTCTGAGCAAAGTATCGTAAGTTGTTGCTTACTCCGGTCTGATCAAAGTCTCGTAAGTTGTTGCTTACTCCGGTCTGAGCAAAGTCTCGTAAGTTGTTGCTTACTCCGGTCTGAGCAAAGTCTCGTAAGTTGTTGCTTACTCCGGTCTGAGCAAAGTCTCGTAAGTTGTTGCTTACTCCGGTCTGAGCAAAGTATCGTAAGTTGTTGCTTACTCCGGTCTGAGCAAAGTCTCGTAAGTTGTTGCTTAATTACTCCGGTCTGATCAAAGTCTCGTAAGTTGTTGCTTACTCCGGTCTGAGCAAAGTCTCGTAAGTTGTTGCTTACTCCGGTCTGAGCAAAGTCTCGTAAGTTGTTGCTTACTCCGGTCTGAGCAAAGTATCGTAAGTTGTTGCTTACTCCGGTCTGAGCAAAGTCTCGTAAGTTGTTGCTTACTCCGGTCTGAGCAAATTATCGTAAGTTGTTGCTTACTCCGGTCTGATCAAAGTCTCGTAATTTGTTGCTTACTCCGGTCTGAGCAAAGTCTCGTAAGTTATTGCTTACTCCGGTCTGAGCAAAGTATCGTAAGTTGTTGTTTACTCCGGTCTGAGCAAAGTCTCGTAAGCTGTTGCTTACTCCGGTCTGAGCAAAGTATCGTAAGTTGTCACTTACTCCGGTCTGAGCAAAGTATCGTAAGTTGTTTCCGGTCTGAGCAGTTCGTAAGTTGTTGCTTACTCCGGTCTGAGCAAAGTCTCGTAAGTTGTTGCTAACTCCGGTCTGACCAAAGTCTCGTAAGTTGTTGCTAACTCCGGTCTGAGCAAAGTCTCGTAAGTTGTTGCTAACTCCGGTCTGATCAAAGTCTCGTAAGTTGTTGCTAACTCCGGTCTGATCAAAGTCTCGGAAGTTGTTGCTTACTCCGGTCTGAGCAAAGTCTCGTAAGTTGTTGCTTACTCCGGTCTGAGCAAAGTCTCGTAAGTTGTTGCTTACTCCGGTCTGAGCAAAGTCTCGTAAGTTGTTGCTTACTCCGGTCTGATCAAAGTCTCGTAAGTTGTTGCTTACTCCGGTCTGATCAAAGTCTCGTAAGTTGTTGCTTACTCCGGTCTGATCAAAGTCTCGTAAGTTGTTGCTAACTCCGGTCTGAGCAAAGTCTCGTAAGTTGTTGCTTACTCCGGTCTGAGCAAAGTATTGTAAGTTGTTGCTTACTCCGGTCTGATCAAAGTCTCGTAAGTTGTTGCTTACTCCGGTCTGAGCAAAGTCTCGTAAGTTGTTGCTTACTCCGGTCTGAGCAAAGTCTCGTAAGTTGTTGCTAACTCCGGTCTGATCAAAGTCTCGTAAGTTGTTGCTAACTCCGGTCTGATCAAAGTATCGTAAGTTGTTGCTAACTCCGGTCTGAGCAAAGTCTCGTAAGTTGTTGCTTAATTACTCCGGTCTGATCAAAGTATCGTAAGTTGTTGCTTAATTACTCCGGTCTGAGCAAAGTCTCGTAAGTTGTTGCTTAATTACTCCGGTCTGATCAAAGTATCGTAAGTTGTTGCTTAATTACTCCGGTCTGAGCAAAGTCTCGTAAGTTGTTGCTTAATTACTCCGGTCTGAGCAAAGTCTCGTAAGTTGTTGCTTAATTACTCCGGTCTGAGCAAAGTCTCGTAAGTTGTTGCTTAATTACTCCGGTCTGAGCAAAGTCTCGTAAGTTGTTGCTAACTCCGGTCTGATCAAAGTCTCGTAAGTTGTTGCTTACTCCGGTCTGAGCAAAGTCTCGTAAGTTGTTGCTTACTCCGGTCTGAGCAAAGTCTCGTAAGTTGTTGCTTACTCCGGTCTGAGCAAAGTCTCGTAAGTTGTTGCTTACTCCGGTCTGATCAAAGTCTCGTAAGTTGTTGCTTATTCCGGTCTGATCAAAGTCTCGTAAGTTGTTGCTTACTCCGGTCTGATCAAAGTCTCGTAAGTTGTTGTCTCCGGTCTGAGCAAAGTCTCGTAAGTTGTTGCTTACTCCGGTCTGAGCAAAGTATCGTAAGTTGTTGCTTACTCCGGTCTGATCAAAGTCTCGTAAGTTGTTGCTTACTCCGGTCTGAGCAAAGTCTCGTAAGTTGTTGCTTACTCCGGTCTGAGCAAAGTCTCGTAAGTTGTTGCTTACTCCGGTCTGAGCAAAGTCTCGTAAGTTGTTGCTTACTCCGGTCTGAGCAAAGTATCGTAAGTTGTTGCTTACTCCGGTCTGAGCAAAGTCTCGTAAGTTGTTGCTTAATTACTCAGGTCTGATCAAAGTCTCGTAAGTTGTTGCTTACTCCGGTCTGAGCAAAGTCTCGTAAGTTGTTGCTTACTCCGGTCTGAGCAAAGTCTCGTAAGTTGTTGCTTAATTACTCCGGTCTGATCAATGTATCGTAAGTTGTTGCTTAATTACTCCGGTCTGAGCAAAGTCTCGTAAGTTGTTGCTTATTACTCCGGTCTGATCAAAGTATCGTAAGTTGTTGCTTAATTACTCCGGTCTGAGCAAAGTCTCGTAAGTTGTTGCTTAATTACTCCGGTCTGAGCAAAGTCTCGTAAGTTGTTGCTAACTCCGGTCTGATCAAAGTCTCGTAAGTTGTTGCTTACTCCGGTCTGAGCAAAGTCTCGTAAGTTGTTGCTTACTCCGGTCTGAGCAAAGTCTCGTAAGTTGTTGCTTACTCCGGTCTGAGCAAAGTCTCGTAAGTTGTTGCTTACTCCGGTCTGAGCAAAGTATCGTAAGTTGTTGCTTACTCCGGTCTGAGCAAAGTCTCGTAAGTTGTTGCTTAATTACTCCGGTCTGATCAAAGTCTCGTAAGTTGTTGCTTACTCCGGTCTGAGCAAAGTCTCGTAAGTTGTTGCTTACTCCGGTCTGAGCAAAGTCTCGTAAGTTGTTGCTTACTCCGGTCTGAGCAAAGTATCGTAAGTTGTTGCTTACTCCGGTCTGAGCAAAGTCTCGTAAGTTGTTGCTTACTCCGGTCTGAGCAAAGTATCGTAAGTTGTTGCTTACTCCGGTCTGATCAAAGTCTCGTAATTTGTTGCTTACTCCGGTCTGAGCAAAGTCTCGTAAGTTATTGCTTACTCCGGTCTGAGCAAAGTATCGTAAGTTGTTGTTTACTCCGGTCTGAGCAAAGTCTCGTAAGCTGTTGCTTACTCCGGTCTGAGCAAAGTATCGTAAGTTGTCACTTACTCCGGTCTGAGCAAAGTATCGTAAGTTGTCTTACTCCGGTCTGAGCAAAGTTCGTAAGTTGTTGCTTACTCCGGTCTGAGCAAAGTCTCGTAAGTTGTTGCTAACTCCGGTCTGACCAAAGTCTCGTAAGTTGTTGCTAACTCCGGTCTGAGCAAAGTCTCGTAAGTTGTTGCTAACTCCGGTCTGATCAAAGTCTCGTAAGTTGTTGCTAACTCCGGTCTGATCAAAGTCTCGGAAGTTGTTGCTTACTCCGGTCTGAGCAAAGTCTCGTAAGTTGTTGCTTACTCCGGTCTGAGCAAAGTCTCGTAAGTTGTTGCTTACTCCGGTCTGAGCAAAGTCTCGTAAGTTGTTGCTTACTCCGGTCTGATCAAAGTCTCGTAAGTTGTTGCTTACTCCGGTCTGATCAAAGTCTCGTAAGTTGTTGCTTACTCCGGTCTGATCAAAGTCTCGTAAGTTGTTGCTAACTCCGGTCTGAGCAAAGTCTCGTAAGTTGTTGCTTACTCCGGTCTGAGCAAAGTATTGTAAGTTGTTGCTTACTCCGGTCTGATCAAAGTCTCGTAAGTTGTTGCTTACTCCGGTCTGAGCAAAGTCTCGTAAGTTGTTGCTTACTCCGGTCTGAGCAAAGTCTCGTAAGTTGTTGCTAACTCCGGTCTGATCAAAGTCTCGTAAGTTGTTGCTAACTCCGGTCTGATCAAAGTATCGTAAGTTGTTGCTAACTCCGGTCTGAGCAAAGTCTCGTAAGTTGTTGCTTAATTACTCCGGTCTGATCAAAGTATCGTAAGTTGTTGCTAACTCCGGTCTGAGCAAAGTCTCGTAAGTTGTTGCTTAATTACTCCGGTCTGATCAAAGTATCGTAAGTTGTTGCTTAATTACTCCGGTCTGAGCAAAGTCTCGTAAGTTGTTGCTTAATTACTCCGGTCTGAGCAAAGTCTCGTAAGTTGTTGCTTAATTACTCCGGTCTGAGCAAAGTCTCGTAAGTTGTTGCTTAATTACTCCGGTCTGAGCAAAGTCTCGTAAGTTGTTGCTAACTCCGGTCTGATCAAAGTCTCGTAAGTTGTTGCTTACTCCGGTCTGAGCAAAGTCTCGTAAGTTGTTGCTTACTCCGGTCTGAGCAAAGTCTCGTAAGTTGTTGCTTACTCCGGTCTGAGCAAAGTCTCGTAAGTTGTTGCTTACTCCGGTCTGATCAAAGTCTCGTAAGTTGTTGCTTACTCCGGTCTGATCAAAGTCTCGTAAGTTGTTGCTTACTCCGGTCTGATCAAAGTCTCGTAAGTTGTTGCTAACTCCGGTCTGAGCAAAGTCTCGTAAGTTGTTGCTTACTCCGGTCTGAGCAAAGTATCGTAAGTTGTTGCTTACTCCGGTCTGATCAAAGTCTCGTAAGTTGTTGCTTACTCCGGTCTGAGCAAAGTCTCGTAAGTTGTTGCTTACTCCGGTCTGAGCAAAGTCTCGTAAGTTGTTGCTTACTCCGGTCTGAGCAAAGTCTCGTAAGTTGTTGCTTACTCCGGTCTGAGCAAAGTATCGTAAGTTGTTGCTTACTCCGGTCTGAGCAAAGTCTCGTAAGTTGTTGCTTAATTACTCAGGTCTGATCAAAGTCTCGTAAGTTGTTGCTTACTCCGGTCTGAGCAAAGTCTCGTAAGTTGTTGCTTACTCCGGTCTGAGCAAAGTCTCGTAAGTTGTTGCTTAATTACTCCGGTATGATCAATGTATCGTAAGTTGTTGCTTAATTACTCCGGTCTGAGCAAAGTCTCGTAAGTTGTTGCTTAATTACTCCGGTCTGATCAAAGTATCGTAAGTTGTTGCTTAATTACTCCGGTCTGAGCAAAGTCTCGTAAGTTGTTGCTTAATTACTCCGGTCTGAGCAAAGTCTCGTAAGTTGTTGCTAACTCCGGTCTGATCAAAGTCTCGTAAGTTGTTGCTTACTCCGGTCTGAGCAAAGTCTCGTAAGTTGTTGCTTACTCCGGTCTGAGCAAAGTCTCGTAAGTTGTTGCTTACTCCGGTCTGAGCAAAGTCTCGTAAGTTGTTGCTTACTCCGGTCTGATCAAAGTCTCGTAAGTTGTTGCTTACTCCGGTCTGATCAAAGTCTCGTAAGTTGTTGCTTACTCCGGTCTGATCAAAGTCTCGTAAGTTGTTGCTAACTCCGGTCTGAGCAAAGTCTCGTAAGTTGTTGCTTACTCCGGTCTGAGCAAAGTATTGTAAGTTGTTGCTTACTCCGGTCTGATCAAAGTCTCGTAAGTTGTTGCTTACTCCGGTCTGAGTAAAGTCTCGTAAGTTGTTGCTTACTCCGGTCTGAGCAAAGTCTCGTAAGTTGTTGCTTACTCCGGTCTGAGCAAAGTATCGTAAGTTGTTGCTTAATTACTCCGGTCTGAGCAAATTCTCGTAAGTTGTTGCTTACTCCGGTCTGATCAAAGTCTCGTAAGTTGTTGCTTACTCCGGTCTGAGCAAAGTCTCGTAAGTTGTTGCTTACTCCGGTCTGAGCAAAGTATCGTAAGTTGTTGCTTACTCCGGTCTGAGCAAAGTCTCGTAAGTTGTTGCTTACTCCGGTCTGAGCAATGTATCGTAAGTTGTTGCTTACTCCGGTCTGATCAAAGTCTCATAATTTGTTGCTTACTCCGGTCTGAGCAAAGTCTCGTAAGTTATTGCTTACTCCGGTCTGAGCAAAATATCGTAAGTTGTCGCTTACTCCGGTCTGAGCAAAGTATCGTAAGTTGTTGCTTACTCCGGTCTGAGCAAATTCTCGTAAGTTGTTGCTAACTCCGGTCTGAGCAAAGTCTCGTAAGTTGTTGCTAACTCCGGTCTGAGCAAAGTCTCGTAAGTTGTTGCTAACTCCGGTCTGAGCAAAGTCTCGTAAGTTGTTGCTTACTCCGGTCTGAGCAAAGTCTCGTAAGTTGTTGCTTAATTACTCTGGTCTGAGCAAAGTCTCGTATGTTGTTGCTAACTCCGGTCTGATCAAAGTATCGTAAGTTGTTGCTAACTCCGGTCTGATCAAAGTCTCGTAAGTTGTTGCTAACTCCGGTCTGATCAAAGTATCGTAAGTTGTTGCTAACTCCGGTCTGAGCAAAGTCTCGTAAGTTGTTGCTTAATTACTCCGGTCTGATCAAAGTATCGTAAGTTGTTGCTTAATTACTCCGGTCTGAGCAAAGTCTCGTAAGTTGTTGCTTAATTACTCCGGTCTGAGCAAAGTCTCGTAAGTTGTTGCTAACTCCGGTCTGAGCAAAGTATCGTAAGTTGTTGCTTACTCCGGTCTGAGCAAAGTCTCGTAAGTTGTTGCTAACTCCGGTCTGACCAAAGTCTCGTAAGTTGTTGCTAACTCCGGTCTGAGCAAAGTCTCGTAAGTTGTTGCTAACTACGGTCTGATCAAAGTCTCGTAAGTTGTTGCTAACTCCGGTCTGATCAAAGTATCGTAAGTTGTTGCTAACTCCGGTCTGAGCAAAGTCTCGTAAGTTGTTGCTTAATTACTCCGGTCTGATCAAAGTATCGTAAGTTGTTGCTAACTCCGGTCTGAGCAAAGTCTCGTAAGTTGTTGCTTAATTACTCCGGTATGATCAAAGTATCGTAAGTTGTTGCTTAATTACTCCGGTCTGAGCAAAGTCTCGTAAGTTGTTGCTTAATTACTCCGGTCTGATCAAAGTATCGTAAGTTGTTGCTTAATTACTCCGGTCTGAGCAAAGTCTCGTAAGTTGTTGCTTAATTACTCCGGTCTGAGCAAAGTCTCGTAAGTTGTTGCTAACTCCGGTCTGATCAAAGTCTCGGAAGTTGTTGCTTACTCCGGTCTGAGCAAAGTCTCGTAAGTTGTTGCTTACTCCGGTCTGAGCAAAGTCTCGTAAGTTGTTGCTTACTCCGGTCTGAGCAAAGTCTCGTAAGTTGTTGCTTACTCCGGTCTGATCAAAGTCTCGTAAGTTGTTGCTTACTCCGGTCTGATCAAAGTCTCGTAAGTTGTTGCTTACTCCGGTCTGATCAAAGTCTCGTAAGTTGTTGCTAACTCCGGTCTGAGCAAAGTCTCGTAAGTTGTTGCTTACTCCGGTCTGAGCAAAGTATCGTAAGTTGTTGCTTACTCCGGTCTGATCAAAGTCTCGTAAGTTGTTGCTTACTCCGGTCTGAGCAAAGTCTCGTAAGTTGTTGCTTACTCCGGTCTGAGCAAAGTCTCGTAAGTTGTTGCTTACTCTGGTCTGAGCAAAGTCTCGTATGTTGTTGCTAACTCCGGTCTGATCAAAGTATCGTAAGTTGTTGCTAACTCCGGTCTGATCAAAGTCTCGTAAGTTGTTGCTTACTCCGGTCTGATCGAAGTATCGTAAGTTGTTGCTTAATTACTCCGGTCTGATCAAAGTATCGTAAGTTGTTGCTTAATTACTCCGGTCTGAGCAAAGTCTCGTAAGTTGTTGCTTAATTACTCCGGTCTGAGCAAAGTCTCGTAAGTTGTTGCTAACTCCGGTCTGAGCAAAGTATCGTAAGTTGTTGCTTACTCCGGTCTGAGCAAAGTCTCGTAAGTTGTTGCTAACTCCGGTCTGACCAAAGTCTCGTAAGTTGTTGCTAACTCCGGTCTGAGCAAAGTCTCGTAAGTTGTTGCTAACTCCGGTCTGATCAAAGTCTCGTAAGTTGTTGCTAACTCCGGTCTGATCAAAGTATCGTAAGTTGTTGCTAACTCCGGTCTGAGCAAAGTCTCGTAAGTTGTTGCTTAATTACTCCGGTCTGATCAAAGTATCGTAAGTTGTTGCTAACTCCGGTCTGAGCAAAGTCTCGTAAGTTGTTGCTTAATTACTCCGGTATGATCAAAGTATCGTAAGTTGTTGCTTATTACTCCGGTCTGAGCAAAGTCTCGTAAGTTGTTGCTTATTCTCCGGTCTGATCAAAGTATCGTAAGTTGTTGCTTAATTACTCCGGTCTGAGCAA
>CM026404.1:554450-604037 GCA_014843695.1 Archivesica marissinica
TTGACCGCCATGATTCGGAGAGATACAACCCCCTACACCAGACTTGACCGCCATGATTCGGAGAGATACAACCCCTTACACTGGACTGACCGCCATTATTCGGATAGATACAAACCCCTACACTGGACTTGACCGCCATTATTCGGAGAGATACAACCCCCTACACTGGACTTGACCGCCATGATTCGGAGAGATACAAACCCCTACACTGGACTTGACCGCCATGATTCGGAGAGATACAACCCCCTACACTGGACTTGACCGCCATGATTCGGAGAGATACAAACCCCTACACTGGACTGACCGCCATGATTCGGAGAGATACAAACCCCTACACTGGACTTGACCGCCATTATTCGGAGAGATACAAACCCCTACACTGGACTTGACCGCCATTATTCGGAGAGATACAACCCCCTACACTGGACTTGACCGCCATTATTCGGAGAGATACAAACCCCTACACTGGACTTGACCGCCATTATTCGGAGAGATACAAACCCCTACACTGGACTTGACCGCCATGATTCGGAGAGATACAACCCCCTACACTGGACTGACCGCCATGATTCGGAGAGATACAAACCCCTACACGGACTTGACCGCCATGATTCGGAGAGATACAACCCCTACACTGGACTTGACCGCCATGATTCGGAGAGATACAACCCCTACACCGGACTTGACCGCCATGATTCGGAGAGATACAACCCCCTACACTGGACTTGACCGCCATGATTCGGAGAGATACAAACCCCTACACCGGACTGACCGCCATGATTCGGAGAGATACAAACCCCTACACCGGGCTGACCGCCATGATTCGGAGAGATACAAACCCCTACACCGAGCTGACCGCCATGATTCGGAGAGATACAAACCCCTACACTGGACTTGACCGCCATGATTCGGAGAGATACAAACCCCTACACGGACTTGACCGCCATGATTCGGAGAGATACAACCCCTACACTGGACTTGACCGCCATGATTCGGAGAGATACAAACCCTACACTGGACTTGACCGCCATGATTCGGAGAGATACAAACCCCTACACTGGACTTGACCGCCATGATTCGGAGAGATACAACCCCTACACTGGACTGACCGCCATGATTCGGAGAGATACAAACCCCTACACTGGACTTGACCGCCATTATTCGGAGAGATACAACCCCCTACACTGGACTTGACCGCCATTATTCGGAGAGATACAACCCCCTACACCGGACTTGACCGCCATGATTCGGAGAGATACAAACCCCTACACTGGACTTGACCGCCATGATTCGGAGAGATACAAACCTCTACCCTGAGCTGACCGCCATGATTCGGAGAGATACAACCCCCTACACTGGGCTGACCGCCATTATTCGGAGAGATACAAACCCCTACACTGAGCTGACCGCCATGATTCGGAGAGATACAAACCCCTACACTGAGCTGACCGCCATGATTCGGAGAGATACAAACCCCTACACTGGACTTGACCGCCATTATTCGGAGAGATACAAACCCCTACACTGGACTTGACCGCCATTATTCGGAGATATACAAACCCCTACCCTGAGCTGACCGCCTTGATTCGGAGAGATACAACCCCCAAACTGGGCTGACCGCCATGATTCGGAGAGATACAACCCCCTACACTGGACTTGACCGCCATGATTCGGAGAGATACAACCCCCTACACCGGACTTGACCGCCATTATTCGGAGAGATACAACCCCCTACACTGGACTTGACCGCCATTATTCGGAGAGATACAACCCCCTACACTGGACTTGACCGCCATGATTCGGAGAGATACAACCCCCTACACTGGACTTGACCGCCATGATTCGGAGAGATACAACCCCCTACACTGGACGTGACCGCCATGATTCGGAGAGATACAAACCCCTACACTGGACTTGACCGCCATGATTCGGAGAGATACAAACCCCTACACTGGACTTGACCGCCATGATTCGGAGAGATACAAACCCCTACACTGGACTTGACCGCCATGATTCGGAGAGATACAAACCCCTACACTGGACTTGACCGCCATGATTCGGAGAGATACAACCCCCTACACTGGACGTGACCGCCATGATTCGGAGAGATACAAACCCCTACACTGGACTTGACCGCCATTATTCGGAGAGATACAACCCCCTACACTGGACTTGACCGCCATTATTCGGAGAGATACAAACCCCTACACTGGACTTGACCGCCATTATTCGGAGAGATACAACCCCCTACACTGGACTTGACCGCCATTATTCGGAGAGATACAAACCCCTACACTGGACTTGACCGCCATGATTCGGAGAGATACAAACCCCTACACTGGACTTGACCGCCATGATTCGGAGAGATACAAACCCCTACACCGGACTTGACCGCCATGATTCGGAGAGATACAAACCCCTACACTGGACTTGACCGCCATTATTCGGATAGATACAAACCCCTACACCGGACTTAACCGCCATTATTCGGATAGATACAAACCCCTACACTGGACTTGACCGCCATTATTCGGATAGATACAAACCCCTACACTGGACTTGACCGCCATTATTAGGAGAGATACAACCCCCTACACTGGACTTGACCGCCATGATTCGGAGAGATACAAACCCCTACACTGGACTTGACCGCCATGATTCGGAGAGATACAACCCCCTACACCGGACTTGACCGCCATGATTCGGAGAGATACAACCCCCTACACTGGACTGACCGCCATGCTTCGGAGAGATACAAACCCCTACACCGGACTTGACCGCCATGATTCGGAGAGATACAACCCCCTACACCGGACTTGACCGCCATGATTCGGAGAGATACAACCCCCTACACTGGACTTGACCGCCATGATTCGGAGAGATACAAACCCCTACACCGAGCTGACCGCCATGATTCGGAGAGATACAAACCCCTACACCGGACTTGACCGCCATGATTCGGAGAGATACAAACCCCTACACCGAGCTGACCGCCATGATTCGGAGAGATACAAACCCCTACACCGGACTGACCGCCATGATTCGGAGAGATACAACCCCCTACACCGGACTTGACCGCCATGATTCGGAGAGATACAACCCCCTACACTGGACTTGACCGCCATGATTCGGAGAGATACAAACCCCTACACTGGACTTGACCGCCATGATTCGGAGAGATACAACCCCTACACTGGACTGACCGCCATTATTCGGAGAGATACAAACCCCTACACTGGACTGACCGCCATGATTCGGAGAGATACAACCCCCTACACTGGACTTGACCGCCATGATTCGGAGAGATACAAACCCCTACACTGGACTTGACCGCCATGATTCGGAGAGATACAACCCCCTACACTGGACGTGACCGCCATGATTCGGAGAGATACAAACCCCTACACTGGACGTGACCGCCATTATTCGGAGAGATACAACCCCCTACACTGGACTTGACCGCCATTATTCGGAGAGATACAAACCCCTACACTGGACTTGACCGCCATTATTCGGAGAGATACAACCCCCTACACTGGACTTGACCGCCATGATTCGGAGAGATACAAACCCCTACACTGGACTTGACCGCCATTATTCGGAGAGATACAAACCCCTACACTGGACTTGACCGCCATTATTCGGAGAGATACAACCCCCTACACTGGACTTGACCGCCATTATTCGGAGAGATACAAACCCCTACACTGGACTTGACCGCCATTATTCGGAGAGATACAACCCCCTACACTGGACTTGACCGCCATTATTCGGAGAGATACAACCCCCTACACCGGACTTGACCGCCATTATTCGGAGAGATACAACCCCCTACACTGGACTTGACCGCCATGATTCGGAGAGATACAAACCCCTACACTGAGCTGACCGCCATGATTCGGAGAGATACAAACCCCTACACTGGGCTGACCGCCATGATTCGGAGAGATACAAACCCCTACACTGAGCTGACCGCCATGATTCGGAGAGATACAAACCCCTACACTGGACTTGACCGCCATATTCGGAGAGATACAAACCCCTACACTGGACTTGACCGCCATGATTCGGAGAGATACAAACCCCTACCTGAGCTGACCGCCATGATTCGGAGAGATACAACCCCCTACACTGGACTTGACCGCCATGATTCGGAGAGATACAACCCCTACACGGACTTGACCGCCATGATTCGGAGAGATACAACCCCCTACACTGGACTTGACGCCATGATTCGGAGAGATACAACCCCTACACCGGACTTGACCGCCATGATTCGGAGAGATACAACCCTACACTGGACTTGACCGCCATGATTCGGAGAGATACAAACCCCTACACGGACTTGACCGCCATGATTCGGAGAGATACAACCCCTACACTGGACTTGACCGCCATGATTCGGAGAGATACAAACCCCTACACTGGACTTGACCGCCATTATTCGGAGAGATACAAACCCCTACACTGGACTTGACCGCCATGATTCGGAGAGATACAAACCCCTACACTGGACTTGACCGCCATGATTCGGAGAGATACAAACCCCTACACTGGACTTGACCGCCATGATTCGGAGAGATACAACCCCCTACACTGGACTTGACCGCCATGATTCGGAGAGATACAAACCCCTACACTGGACTTGACCGCCATGATTCGGAGAGATACAACCCCCTACACTGGACTTGACCGCCATGATTCGGAGAGATACAAACCCCTACACTGGACTTGACCGCCATTATTCGGAGAGATACAACCCTACACTGGACTTGACCGCCATGATTCGGAGAGATACAAACCCTACACTGGACTGACCGCCATATTCGGAGAGATACAAACCCCTACACTGGACTGACCGCCATGATTCGGAGAGATACAACCCCTACACTGGACTGACCGCCATGATTCGGAGAGATACAAACCCCTACACTGGACTTGACCGCCATTATTCGGAGAGATACAACCCCCTACACTGGACTTGACCGCCATTATTCGGAGAGATACAACCCCCTACACCGGACTTGACCGCCATGATTCGGAGAGATACAAACCCCTACACCGGACTTGACCGCCATGATTCGGAGAGATACAAACCTCTACACTGAGCTGACCGCCATGATTCGGAGAGATACAACCCCCTACACTGGGCTGACCGCCATTATTCGGAGAGATACAAACCCCTACACTGAGCTGACCGCCATGATTCGGAGAGATACAAACCCCTACACTGAGCTGACCGCCATGATTCGGAGAGATACAAACCCCTACACTGGACTTGACCGCCATTATTCGGAGAGATACAAACCCCTACACTGGACTTGACCGCCATGATTCGGAGAGATACAAACCCCTACACTGAGCTGACCGCCATGATTCGGAGAGATACAACCCCCAAACTGGGCTGACCGCCATGATTCGGAGAGATACAAACCCCTACACTGGACTTGACCGCCATGATTCGGAGAGATACAACCCCCTACACCGGACTTGACCGCCATGATTCGGAGAGATACAAACCCCTACACCGAGCTGACCGCCATGATTCGGAGAGATACAAACCCCTACACCGAGCTGACCGCCATGATTCGGAGAGATACAACCCCCTACACCGGACTTGACCGCCATGATTCGGAGAGATACAACCCCCTACACTGGACTTGACCGCCATGATTCGGAGAGATACAAACCCCTACACCGGACTTGACCGCCATGATTCGGAGAGATACAACCCTACACTGGACGGACCGCCATTATTCGGATAGATACAAACCCCTACACTGGACTTGACCGCCATGATTCGGAGAGATACAACCCCCTACACTGGACTTGACCGCCATTATTCGGAGAGATACAACCCCCTACACTGGACTTGACCGCCATGATTCGGAGAGATACAACCCCCTACACTGGACGTGACCGCCATGATTCGGAGAGATACAAACCCCTACACTGGACGTGACCGCCATTATTCGGAGAGATACAACCCCCTACACTGGACTTGACCGCCATTATTCGGAGAGATACAAACCCCTACACTGGACTTGACCGCCATTATTCGGAGAGATACAACCCCCTACACTGGACTTGACCGCCATTATTCGGAGAGATACAAACCCCTACTCTGGACTTGACCGCCATTATTCGGAGAGATACAAACCCCTACACTGGACTTGACCGCCATTATTCGGAGAGATACAACCCCCTACACTGGACTTGACCGCCATTATTCGGAGAGATACAAACCCCTACACTGGACTTGACCGCCATTATTCGGAGAGATACAACCCCCTACTCTGGACTTGACCGCCATTATTCGGAGAGATACAACCCCCTACACCGGACTTGACCGCCATTATTCGGAGAGATACAACCCCCTACACTGGACTTGACCGCCATGATTCGGAGAGATACAAACCTCTACCCTGAGCTGACCGCCATGATTCGGAGAGATACAACCCCCTACACTGGGCTGACCGCCATGATTCGGAGAGATACAAACCCCTACACTGAGCTGACCGCCATGATTCGGAGAGATACAAACCCCTACACTGAGCTGACCGCCATGATTCAGAGAGATACAAACCCCTACACTGGACTTGACCGCCATTATTTGGAGAGATACAAACCCCTACACTGGACTTGACCGCCATTATTCGGAGATATACAAACCCCTACCCTGAGCTGACCGCCATGATTCGGAGAGATACAACCACCTATACTGGACTTGACCGCCATGATTCGGAGAGATACAACCCCCTACACTGGACTTGACCGCCATGATTCGGAGAGATACAACCCCCTACACTGGACTTGACGCCATGATTCGGCGAGATACAACCCCCTACAACGGACTTGACCGCCATGATTCGGAGAGATACAACCCCCTACACTGGACTTGACCGCCATGATTCGGAGAGATACAACCCCCTACACCGGACTTGACCGCCATGATTCGGAGAGATACAACCCCCTACACCGGACTTGACCGCCATGATTCGGAGAGATACAAACCCCTACACTGGACTTGACCGCCATTATTCGGAGAGATACAACCCCCTACACTGGACTTGACCGCCATGACTCGGAGAGATACAACCCCCTACACTGGACTTGACCGCCATGATTCGGAGAGATGCAACCCCCTACACTGGACTTGACCGCCATGATTCGGAGAGATACAACCCCCTACACTGGACGTGACCGCCATGATTCGGAGAGATACAAACCTCTACACTGGACGTGACCGCCATTATTCGGAGAGATACAACCCCCTACACTGGACTTGACCGCCATTATTCGGAGAGATACAAACCCCTACACTGGACTTGACCGCCATTATTCGGAGAGATACAACCCCCTACACTGGACTTGACCGCCATTATTCGGAGAGATACAAACCCCTACACTGGACTTGACCGCCATTATTCGGAGAGATACAAACCCCTACACTGGACTTGACCGCCATTATTCGGAGAGATACAACCCCCTACACTGGACTTGACCGCCATTATTCGGAGAGATACAACCCCCTACACCGGACTTGACCGCCATTATTCGGAGAGATACAACCCCCTACACTGGACTTGACCGCCATGATTCGGAGAGATACAAACCTCTACCCTGAGCTGACCGCCATGATTCGGAGAGATACAACCCCCTACACTGGGCTGACCGCCATTATTCGGAGAGATACAAACCCCTACACTGAGCTGACCGCCATGATTCGGAGAGATACAAACCCCTACACTGAGCTGACCGCCATGATTCGGAGAGATACAAACCCCTACACTGGACTTGACCGCCATTATTCGGAGAGATACAAACCCCTACACTGGACTTGACCGCCATTATTCGGAGATATACAAACCCCTACCCTGAGCTGACCGCCTTGATTCGGAGAGATACAACCCCCAAACTGGGCTGACCGCCATGATTCGGAGAGATACAACCCCCTACACTGGACTTGACCGCCATGATTCGGAGAGATACAACCCCCTACACCGGACTTGACCGCCATGATTCGGAGAGATACAACCCCCTACACTGGACTTGACCGCCATGATTCGGAGAGATACAACCCCCTACACTGGACTTGACCGCCATGATTCGGAGAGATACAACCCCCTACACTGGACTTGACCGCCATGATTCGGAGAGATACAACCCCCTACACTGGACTTGACCGCCATGATTCGGAGAGATACAAACCCCTACACTGGACTTGACCGCCATGATTCGGAGAGATACAAACCCCTACACTGGACTTGACCGCCATGATTCGGAGAGATACAAACCCCTACACTGGACTTGACCGCCATGATTCGGAGAGATACAAACCCCTACACTGGACTTGACCGCCATGATTCGGAGAGATACAACCCCCTACACTGGACTTGACCGCCATGATTCGGAGAGATACAACCCCTACACTGGACTTGACCGCCTATTCGGAGAGATACAACCCCTACACTGGACTTGACCGCCATTATTCGGAGAGATACAACCCCTACACTGGACTTGACCGCCATTATTCGGAGAGATACAACCCCCTACACTGGACTTGACCGCCATTATTCGGAGAGATACAAACCCCTACACTGGACTTGACCGCCATGATTCGGAGAGATACAACCCCTACACTGGACTTGACCGCCATGATTCGGAGAGATACAACCCCCTACACTGGACTTGACCGCCATGATTCGGAGAGATACAAACCCCTACACTGGACTTGACCGCCATTATTCGGAGAGATACAACCCCTACACGGCTTCGCCATATTCGGAAGATACAACCCTACCTGGACTTGACCGCCATTATTCGGAGAGATACAAACCCCTACACTGGACTTGACCGCCATTATTCGGAGAGATACAAACCCCTACACTGGGCTGACCGCCATGATTCGGAGAGATACAAACCCCTACACTGGACTGACCGCCATGATTCGGAGAGATACAACCCCCTACACTGGACTTGACCGCCATGATTCGGAGAGATACAAACCCCTACACTGGACTGACCGCCATTATTCGGAGAGATACAAACCCCTACACCGGACTTGACCGCCATGATTCGGAGAGATACAACCCCCTACACTGGACTTGACCGCCATGATTCGGAGAGATACAACCCCCTACACTGGACTTGACCGCCATGATTCGGAGAGATACAACCCCCTACACTGGACTTGACCGCCATGATTCGGAGAGATACAACCCCCTACACCGGACTTGACCGCCATGATTCGGAGAGATACAACCCCCTACACTGGACTTGACCGCCATGATTCGGAGAGATACAACCCCCTACCGGACTTGACCGCCATGATTCGGAGAGATACAACCCCCTACACCGGACTTGACCGCCATGATTCGGAGAGATACAAACCCCTACACTGGACTTGACCGCCATTATTCGGAGAGATACAACCCCCTACACTGGACTTGACCGCCATGACTCGGAGAGATACAACCCCCTACACTGGACTTGACCGCCATGATTCGGAGAGATGCAACCCCCTACACTGGACTTGACCGCCATGATTCGGAGAGATACAACCCCCTACACTGGACGTGACCGCCATGATTCGGAGAGATACAAACCTCTACACTGGACGTGACCGCCATTATTCGGAGAGATACAACCCCCTACACTGGACTTGACCGCCATTATTCGGAGAGATACAAACCCCTACACTGGACTTGACCGCCATTATTCGGAGAGATACAACCCCCTACACTGGACTTGACCGCCATTATTCGGAGAGATACAAACCCCTACTCTGGACTTGACCGCCATTATTCGGAGAGATACAAACCCCTACACTGGACTTGACCGCCATTATTCGGAGAGATATAACCCCCTACACTGGACTTGACCGCCATTATTCGGAGAGATACAAACCCCTACACTGGACTTGACCGCCATTATTCGGAGAGATACAACCCCCTACACTGGACTTGACCGCCATTATTCGGAGAGATACAACCCCCTACACCGGACTTGACCGCCATTATTCGGAGAGATACAAACCCCTACACTGGACTTGACCGCCATGATTCGGAGAGATACAAACCTCTACCCTGAGCTGACCGCCATGATTCGGAGAGATACAACCCCCTACACTGGGCTGACCGCCATTATTCGGAGAGATACAAACCCCTACACTGAGCTGACCGCCATGATTCGGAGAGATACAAACCCCTACACTGAGCTGACCGCCATGATTCGGAGAGATACAAACCCCTACACTGGACTTGACCGCCATTATTCGGAGAGATACAAACCCCTACACTGGACTTGACCGCCATTATTCGGAGATATACAAACCCCTACCCTGAGCTGACCGCCTTGATTCGGAGAGATACAACCCCCAAACTGGGCTGACCGCCATGATTCGGAGAGATACAACCCCCTACACTGGACTTGACCGCCATGATTCGGAGAGATACAACCCCCTACACCGGACTTGACCGCCATGATTCGGAGAGATACAACCCCCTACACTGGACTTGACCGCCATGATTCGGAGAGATACAACCCCCTACACTGGGCTGACCGCCATGATTCGGAGAGATACAAACCCCTACACTGGACTTGACCGCCATTATTCGGAGAGATACAAACCCCTACCCTGAGATGACCGCAATTATTCGGAGAGATACAACCCCCTACACTGGACTTGACCGCCATGATTCGGAGAGATACAACCCCCTACACTGAGCTGACCGCCATGATTCGGAGAGATACAAACCCCTACACTGGACTTGACCGCCATGATTCGGAGTGATACAACCTCCTACACTGGACTTGACCGCCATGATTCGGATAGATACAAACCCCTACACCGGACGTGACCGCCATGGCCTCATGCCTTGCCCGATTTCTCCCAAAATCAGATCACTTCCTCGAGAAGAGACGAGCACTCTATATCCACACAGATTCATCAAAATGCATCCACAATTGTTTTAGTTATAATGCTAACATACATACATACATCCACACGGACAGAGAAACACACGGACAGACACACACACAGCCCAAAACAATAACCGTGGGGGTTAAAACTTGTGAAACCGGCCCAAGAACCCGACATGTTTGTTTAACACAATAACGTGTATACACGAGAATGAATTGAATATCAATACATTTACTTGTTCAATAAATAAATGATTAAATGCCCACAGTAGGATATTTACTGGAATCACTGGGTCCATGAATGATCGCTATTGTTGATATTTGTTCCTGTTCTGGCGTATTTTCTTAGCAAATCATTAACATTGAGCGTTAGGTTCCATTTCATTTAACAAGCTGACACGTTTATCGTGTGTGCATGTCAAGCGCCATATGCTAGCCAGATTCATGTCCAGTATGTATGCCTTCACTGTGTCTTGGTAAAATGACAAATTGTGGTTCAGATTTATGTCCTAAAGTAGATATATGCTGCTGTATAGAACTTAATCTGGTCATTGAGTGTGTCGGGGTTTTTTTTGGGGGGGGGGTACATTTGTTTATCGCCGCCCATTGTTTTATTTTATACAAATTTATTTTTAGCTCGATTGCGAAACAAGTTCTTTCAACTTATATTAATCACTCATGAGACCTCATTCCTGATGGAAGCCATCGCCACGAGGGAGAGAGAAGAGGCAACGTGGAATTTAAATGCCTTGCCTAAGTACACAATCGTAACGGCTCCAGCGGGGCTCGAACTCCGGACCTTTCGCACCTGAAGTGAACGCGCATCCACTGTATTAACACGACTTCCATATCACGATAATGTATCGGTGCTATAAATGGGACTTTAAACCGAGGTATCGTGTCTGTGCTACACATGGGACTTTAAACTGAGGTATCGTGTCTGTGCTACACATGGGACTTTAAACCGAGGTGTCGTGTCTGTGCTACACATGGGACTTTAAACCGAGATGTAATGTATCGGTGCTATACATGGGACTTTAAACTGAGGTATCGTGTCGGTGCTATACATGGGACTTTAAACCGAGGTATCGTGTCTGTGCTACACATGGGACTTTAAACCGAGGTTTCGTGTCTGTGCTACACATGGGACTTTAAACCGAGGTATCGTGTATCGGTGCTATACATGGGACTTTAAACTGAGGTCTAATATGTCGGTGCTATACATGGGACTTTAAACTGAGGTATCGTGTCTCGTGCTATACATGGGACTTTAAACCGAGGTATCGTGTCTCGTGCTATGCACACATGGGACTTTAAACCGAGGTCTAATATATCGGTGCTCGACATGGGACTTTAAACCGAGATATAATGCATCGGTGCTATACATACTAATAATAAAATAATAGTAATATTAATAAAGACTTTATTTTACGCGATAACTCATTTATCAAATGTTAGTCAACCATGATGCCCACAACATATATACAAATCGAATGATATGACCACACGTGTACACTGCATATTGATTATTGAACCAAACAAATTAAAACTTGAAATAGCACAATAATGACCAAAAATACAGACTGAAAGGGAAATGCGACATACGTGTGAACAAATATGAACTATGTAAAAGCTGCTAATCCATCCATCCCTGATCAGAGGTGGTTCTAATTTCTTAAAACATCTTCTAATTTGGGCGATAGTGCTCTTTTTCCCTGTCAGGTTATACGGGGTATTTTAGATATGTTTTAGTGTCATGATTAGCGACTTTTATGTAGCTTTTAGAAAGCAAAACATGTTTAACGTTATTGTAATATGCTATTGTCTCTTATAATTCTCATTTGTAGAATGGCTATGTGCAATGTATGTGTTATAATATGTATAATGAAATGTATGTACTGTACATAGATGAGACAGAAATAAAGATATAGTATATATGTTGCAAAGATATAATATATACGTCGCAAAGTATATACGTTGCAAAGATATAATATATACGTTACAAAGATATCATATATACGTTACAAAGATATCATATATACGTTGCAAAGATATCATATATACGTTGCAAAGATATCATATATACGTTGCAAAGATATAATATATACGTTGCAAAGATATAATATATATGTTGCAAAGTATATACGTTGCAAAGATATAATATATATGTTGCAAAGATATAATATATATGTTGCAAAGATATAATATATAAGTTGCAAAGATATAATATATATGTTGCAAAGTATATACGTTGCAAAGATATAATATATATGTTGCAAAGATATAATATATACGTTGCAAAGATATCATATATACGTTGCAAAGATATCATATATACGTTGCAAAGATATCATATATACGTTGCAAATATATCATATATACGTTGCAAATATATCATATATACGTTGCAAATATATCATATATACGTTGCAAAGATATAATATATACGTTACAAAGATATCATATATACGTTGCAAAGATATAATATATACGTTACAGATATCATATATACGTTGCAAATATATCATATATACGTTGCAAAGATATAATATATACGTTGCAAAGATATAATATATATGTTGCAAAGTATATACGTTGCAAAGATATAATATATATGTTGCAAAGATATAATATATACGTTGCAAAGATATAATATATACGTTGCAAAGATATAATATATATGTTGCAAAGTATATACATTGCAAAGATATAATATATACGTTGCAAAGATATAATATATACGTTGCAAATATATAATATATATGTTGCAAAGATATAATATATACGTTGCAAATATATAATATATACGTTGCAAAGATATAATAGAGACGTTGCAAAGTATATACGTTGCAAAGATATAATATATATGTTGCAAAGATATAATATATACGTTGCAAAGATATAATATATATGTTGCAAAGATATAATATATACGTTGCAAAGATATAATATATACGTTACAAAGATATCATATATACGTTGCAAAGATATAATATATACGTTACAAAGATATCATATATACGTTGCAAATATATCATATATACGTTGCAAAGATATAATATATACGTTGCAAAGATATAATATATATGTTGCAAAGTATATACGTTGCAAAGATATAATATATATGTTGCAAAGATATAATATATACGTTGCAAAGATATAATATATATGTTGCAAAGATATAATATATATGTGCAAAGTATATACATTGCAAAGATATAATATAACGTTGCAAAGATATAATATATACGTTGCAAATATATAATATATATGTTGCAAAGATATATATATACGTTGCAAATATATATATACGTTGCAAAGATTAATAGAGACGTTGCAAAGTATATACGTTGCAAAGATATAATATATATGTTGCAAAGATATAATATATACGTTGCAAAGATATAATATATATGTTGCAAAGATATAATATATACGTTGCAAATATATAATATATACGTTGCAAAGATATAATATATATGTTGCAAAGATATAATATATACGTTGCAAAGATATAATATATACGTTGCAAATATATAATAATATACGTTGCAAAGATATAATATATACGTTGCAAAGATATAATATATACGTTGCAAAGATATAATATATACGTTGCAAAGATATAATATATACGTTGCAAAGATATAATATATATGTTGCAAAGTCGTTGCAAAGATATAATATATATGTTGCAAAGATATAATATATGTTGCAAAGATATAATATATACGTTGCAAAGATATAATATATATGTTGCAAAGATATAATATATACGTTGCAAAGATATCATATATACGTTGCAAAGATATCATATATACGTTGCAAAGATATCATATATACGTTGCAAATATATCATATATACGTTGCAAAGATATAATATATACGTTGCAAAGATATAATATATACGTTCAAAGATATATATATACGTTGCAAGATTTTTGTTGTTTTTGTTGTTTTTTGTTGGTTTTTGTTGGTTTTTTGTTGGTTTCGTTGCAAAGATATAATATATATGTTGCAAAGATATAATATATACGTTGCAAAGATATAATATATACGTTGCAAAGATATAATATATATGTTGCAAAGTTTCATTGCAAAGATATAATATATACGTTGCAAAGATATAATATATACGTTGCAAATATATAATATATATGTTGCAAAGATATAATATATACGTTGCAAATATATAATATATACGTTGCAAAGATATAATAGGGTTGGTTTGTTGGTTTTTTGTTGGTTTTTGTTGGTTTTTGTTGGTTTGGGGTTGGTTTTTGGTTTTTTGTTGGTTTTTTTGGTTTTTGTGGTTTTGTTTTTTTTTGGTTTTGGTTTTTGTTTGTTGTTTTTGGTTTGTTTTGTTGTTTTTGGTTTGTTGGTTTTGTTGTTTTTGCAAAGATTAATATCACGTTGCAAGATATAATATTCGTTGTAAGATTAATTACGTTGAGATATAATATACACGTTGCAAAGATATAATATACACGTTGCAAAGATATAATATACACGTTTCAAAGATATAATATACACGTTGCAAAGATATAATATACACGTTGCAAAGATATAATATATATGTTGTAAAGATATAATATACACGTTGCAAAGATATAATATACACGTTGCAAAGATATAATATACACGTTGCAAAGATATAATATATATGTTGTAAAGATATAATATACACGTTGCAAAGATATAATATACACGTTGCAAATATATAATATATACGTTGATTATAAGTGATTGTAAAAGAGTTGTTAAACGTCCGTCTTCGCGTTAAACGTCCGTCTTCACGTTAAACGTCCGTATTCACGTTAAACGTCCGTCTTCACGTTAAACGTCCGTCTTCACGTTAAACGTCCGTCTTCACGTCAATTCCAGTTTTATTTATATTCTGAGTCTGATACGCCTCAGTATAGTTTATACAAATGTACTTAGCTCGATTGCGAAACAAGTTCCTATAACTTATATTAATCTCTCTCGAGACCTCATTCCTGATGGAATCCATCGCCACGAGGGAGAGAGAAGATGCAACGTGGAAATTAAATGCCTTGCCTAAGGGCACAATCGTAACGGCTCCAACAGGGCCCGAACTCCGCACCATTCGCACAAGAAGCGACCAAGCTACCACTGAGCTATCACGACTTCCACTATGCCTCAGTATTGTGAGTAGGTCAGATTGTTTTCTGGACGAATGGGAATTTATGTGATAAGAATTACTGCTATGTATTCGTATTATAGGTATTAAAAGTGTCCAATTGTTTTCAGGGAACTAGTTCCAAGCTTGCACTGGTGTGCGCATAGAAATACAGGCTTGAGCTGGAATCCAGAAATGGCCAGGTCAATCTATTTACGCAGTTGAAATTCTGCAACAATAATTGGTTCCCATATGATTCGCGGATGTTCCAGCAGGGATGTGGTATATTATACTGTTATGCTGGACTGTGTTTCATGTTATTATCCACATGTTTGCATTTAATTACTAAAGTATGTACTTTATATTTTATACACTATCCGAGTGTGTATTATGCAGAGTATATGTTCAATCGTCCTTCAGTTTTTCCTGTTTCATATCTTCACCAATGCAACCCGGGTTCGATCCTCGGACCGGGAAGTATGTGAGATGGTACGGTGGTCGCCAGATCGGACAGGTTGGTTTTCTCCGGGTACTCCAGTCTCCTCCCACACGAATGACCACACATATACGCTTTCATCTGCGCAAATGACAGTGATTAATATAAGTTGCTAGAACTTGCTTCGCAATCGTTGTAAAATAAATAAAGTTTAAACTTTTCGTCACACAGAAAACCACATACTACATGTAGTAGCTAAGACTGGGTTCGTCTTCTATTAACCAATGGGTTTTAAGCAGCACACGTCTTCCTACGTTAGCGGTAACAGTTGGTCGTTAATTACATTACAAACGTTAATTATGTCTGAAAATTAAATGTCATTCGTGTAGAGTTGTCGCTTTAATAACAGTCAGCATTATCTGTTGCCTGGCAACACGCGTTGATATATTTTGCTCATATAACTCTTGTTTTTGTTAACTCCGAGACAATTAATTGATCCGTATTGAGATTCTGATAATGATGAAAATCAGCGTTTTGCCAGAAGTAAGCAATTGAAATATCGATAGACGGGAACGCAGGCTACATTACCTGTTGTGCTTTGGTTTCACAAACTCTCCTCATGAACTTATTGTGAAATATAAACAGACGGGAACGCAGGCTACATTACCTGTTGTGTTTTGGTTTCACAAACCCTCCTCATGAACTTATTGTGAAATATAGAAAGACGGGAACGCAGGCTACATTACCTGTTGTGTTTTGGTTTCACAGACTCTCCTCATGAACTTATTGTGTAGTCTGTATCCGAAACTTAAATTCCCGTTTTGTATGCTGAATACGTGTGTTTACGTTTATTTATCGTCGCTACCGGTTACCCATATGAGCGACGCCTAGTGAAGATATTAATCATTTTAGATTGTTGAAGTGCAATGATACAGACAGAGACCAATTCCAGAGTCTCCTCTTGCACTGTTACGCTCACAGCGTAAAGCACCGACACGAGACCTCGGTTTAAGTCACATCTGAAAGACTGTTAGTATTATTAGGGTCAGACGGGGGATCGACTGGACTTTTCAACCGTCTGTCTGAAATTGTTAATACGGCACGATAAAGTGATTTCGTTGCTATGGTGATCTGCTATGGAGAAACAGAGCGGAATGAAGACATATCCTGGTCAAAATAAGATAATATATTTTTCAACAATTTTCAACTAAATTAAAATGTTCAAATGGTGGATTTCTTTACTGCAAAACTTGTGTTTGTAACGAGTACAATGTTATGGTATCTACCTATTTTAGAGATTGTGGACGTCAGTTTGAACAGGAATATGGCATTGGCTTAAACAGTATTTATTCCAATAAATGTACATGTATAACACAAAAAATGTTACAAATTACATAAATTGTGAATGGGTTGGATTGGAAAACAAGTTCCCACCCATTCACAAGTTATGTAATTGTAACATTTTTTGTTTTCCAATCCAACCCATTCACAAGTTATGTAATTTGTAACATTTTTTGTGTTATACATGGCAATATGGCATTAATACTAGATTCATCATAATTGATAATACATGTACATGCATTACACAGATTACTGTAAACACAGTCACACGTGCAGTTAACTCGTCGTTATTCCCAGACAGGCACGTGCAGTTAACTCGTGTTATACCCCAGACAGGCACACGTGCAGTTGTTTACTCCCAGACAGGCACACGTGCAGTTAACTCGTCGTTATACTCCCAGACAGGCACACGTGCAGTTAACTCGTCGTTATACTCCCAGACAGGCACACGTGCAGTTAACTCGTCGTTATACTCCCAGACAGGCACACGTGCAGTTAACTCGTCGTTATACTCCCAGACAGGCACACGTGCAGTTAACTCGTCGTTATACTCCCAGACAGGCACACGTGCAGTTAACTCGTCGTTATACTCCCAGACAGGCACACGTGCAGTTAACTCGTCGTTATACTCCCAGACAGGCACACGTGCAGTTAACTCGTCGTTATACTCCCAGACAGGCACACGTGCAGTTACTCGTCGTTATATCCCAAAGGCACACGTGAGTTAACTCGTCGTTATACTCCCAGACAGGCACACGTGCAGTTAACTCGTCGTTATACTCCCAGACAGGCACACGTGCAGTTAACTCGTCGTTATACTCCCAGACAGGCACACGTGCAGTTAACTCGTCGTTATACTCCCAGACAGGCACACGTGCAGTTAACTCGTCGTTATACTCCCAGACAGGCACACGTGCAGTTAACTCGTCGTTATACTCCCAGACAGGCACACGTGCAGTTAACTCGTCGTTATACTCCCAGACAGGCACACGTGCAGTTAACTCGTCGTTATACTCCCAGACAGGCACACGTGCAGTTAACTCGTCGTTATACTCCCAGACAGGCACACGTGCAGTTAACTCGTCGTTATACTCCCAGACAGGCACACGTGCAGTTAACTCGTCGTTATACTCCCAGACAGGCACACGTGCAGTTAACTCGTCGTTATACTCCCAGACAGGCACACGTGCAGTTAACTCGTCGTTATACTCCCAACAGGCACCGTGCAGTTAACTCGTCGTTATACTCCCAGACAGGCACACGTGCAGTTAACTCGTCGTTATACTCCCAGACAGGCACACGTGCAGTTAACTCGTCGTTATACTCCCAGACAGGCACACGTGCAGTTAACTCGTCGTTATACTCCCAGACAGGCACACGTGCAGTTAACTCGTCGTTATACTCCCAGACAGGCACACGTGCAGTTAACTCGTCGTTATACTCCCAGACAGGCACACGTGCAGTTAACTCGTCGTTATACTCCCAGACAGGCACACGTGCAGTTAACTCGTCGTTATACTCCCAGACAGGCACACGTGCAGTTAACTCGTCGTTATACTCCCAGACAGGCACACGTGCAGTTAACTCGTCGTTATACTCCCAGACAGGCACACGTGCAGTTAACTCGTCGTTATACTCCCAGACAGGCACACGTGCAGTTAACTCGTCGTTATACTCCCAGACAGGCACACGTGCAGTTAACTCGTCGTTATACTCCCAGACAGGCACACGTGCAGTTAACTCGTCGTTATACTCCCAGACAGGCACACGTGCAGTTAACTCGTCGTTATACTCCCAGACAGGCACACGTGCAGTTAACTCGTCGTTATACTCCCAGACAGGCACACGTGCAGTTAACTCGTCGTTATACTCCCAGACAGGCACACGTGCAGTTAACTCGTCGTTATACTCCCCAGGCACACGTGCAGTTAACTCGTCGTTATACTCCAGACAGGCACACGTGCAGTTAACTCGTCGTTATACTCCCAGACAGGCACACGTGCAGTTAACTCGTCGTTATACTCCCAGACAGGCACACGTGCAGTTAACTCGTCGTTATACTCCCAGACAGGCACACGTGCAGTTAACTCGTCGTTATACTCCCAGACAGGCACACGTGCAGTTAACTCGTCGTTATACTCCCAGACAGGCACACGTGCAGTTAACTCGTCGTTATACTCCCAGACAGGCACACGTGCAGTTAACTCGTCGTTATACTCCCAGACAGGCACACGTGCAGGAACAATAATACTATAATTCATAATCAAATTTAGTATTGGTGATTTTGTTAAAATATTAATGGGGATAATTTACAAATGGTAATTTCGCAAATTTTATTTTGTTACTGTAATAATTTATTATCTATCTACCTTACAATATCTATGTGTGCAGCACATTCTAAGTATGTGTGTGTTTTCCGTTTATTTATCGTCGCTACCGGTTGCCCATATGAGCAACGCCTCCTGAAGAGATTAGTCATTTTAGATTATTGTAGGATAGTGCAATGATACAGAGAGAGACCCATTCCAGAGTCTCCTCTGGTTCTTGTACGTGCACGGTGTAAAGCACCGACACGAGACCTCGGTTTGACGTCCCATCTGAAAGACTGTTAATTTTATTAGGGTCAGACGGGGGATCGAACCTGCGATCCCTGGATTACCAGTCCAGCGTGTTACCACTGGACTATATATCCGTCTGTACATTCTAAGTATTACGTGGCACTGCATATTTATGTCCCGTCTATTTTCTCCGTCTCGATCATACACTTTGATGATGTTGCTCAAAATGCAGGTAATGCAATTGTATATAAATACAATAAACCAAAACAGCAAACGAAGAATGTGTCAGAATATGTTTATATTAACGAATAAATAAGAAGGTATTGGTAGCTAATGTTCGTAAAATGAATAATAATAATAATAATAATAATAAAGTCTTTATTTAACGAGATAAGTCATTTGAACAATTAAGTCAATCTAGTGGAAGTCGTGATAGCGCAGTGGTAGCACGTTCGCTTCAGGTGCGAAAGGCCCGGAGTTCGAGCCTCCACTGGAGTCGTTACGAGTGTGCCCTTAGGCAAGACATTTAAATTCCACATTGCCTCTTCTCTCTCCCTCATGGCGATGGATTACATCAGGAATGAGGTCTCGAGAGCGATTAATATAAGTTGTAAGAACTTGTTTCGCAATCGAGGTAAAATAAATTTATATAAACTAAGTCAATCTACCAATATAATCAGTTCTCCGTCAGTTTCCGCAAATACAATAGTATAGGTGTATTTATCGGCACACAATGACGTGCATTCATGCAGATCGACCATACATAGTTCACTGTGTGTCGGTATATGTCAAACCTTAATTAAGTAATTAATAATATTAAATTATTAATAGAAGACTAATCGTTACGAATAGTTATATAGCTGACATTGCATTGTATACTAGAGGACATCGAAAACGCACACTACAGTATATAATAGAGGACATAGAAAACGCACACCTACATTATATACTATGAGGACATAGAAAACGCACACCTACATTATATAATAGAGGACATAGAAAACGCACACCTACATTATATACTATGAGGACATAGAAAACGCACACCTACATTATATAATAGAGGACATAGAAAACGCACACCTACATTATATACTATGAGGACATAGAAAACGCACACCTACATTATATAATAGAGGACATAGAAAACGCACACCTACATTATATACTATGAGGACATAGAAAACGCACACCTACATTATATAATAGAGGACATAGAAAACGCACACCTACATTATATACTATGAGGACATAGAAAACGCACACCTACATTATATAATAGAGGACATAGAAAACGCACACCTACATTATATACTATGAGGACATAGAAAACGCACACCTACATTATATAATAGAGGACATAGAAAACGCACACCTACATTATATAATAGAGGACATAGAAAACGCACACCTACATTATATACTAGAGGACATAGAAAACGCACACCTACATTATATACTAGAGGACATAGAAAACGCGCACTTACATTATATACTAGAGGACATAGAAAACGCACACCTACATTATATACTAGAGGACGTAGAAAACGCACACCTACATTATATACTAGAGGACATAGAAAACGCACACCTACATTATATACTAGAGGACATAGAAAACGCGCACCTACATTATATACTAGAGGACATAGAAAACGCACACCTACATTATATACTAGAGGACATAGAAAACGCACACCTACATTATATACTATGAGGACATAGAAAACGCACACCTACATTATATAATAGAGGACATAGAAAACGCACACCTACATTATATACTAGAGGACATAGAAAACGCACACCTACATTATATACTAGAGGACATAGAAAACGCACACCTACATTATATACTAGAGGACATAGAAAACGCACACCTACATTATATACTAGAGGACATAGAAAACGCACACCTACATTATATACTAGAGGACATAGAAAACGCACACCTACATTATATACTAGAGGACATAGAAAACGCACACCTACATTATATACTAGAGGACATAGAAAACGCACACCTACATTATATACTAGAGGACATAGAAAACGCACACCTACATTATATACTAGAGGACATAGAAAACGCACACCTACATTATATACTAGAGGACATAGAAAACGCACACCTACAGTATATACTAGAGGACATAGAAAACGCACACCTACATTATATACTAGAGGACATAGAAAACGCACACCTACAGTATATGAGTATTATTACATGAAAACGAGATACGAAGGATTCCATCAAATATATATCAATCTTTATTACAAAACACAAACTGAACAACTAAAGACATTCCAATTGGTTTAAACCTATATATTTATATAGTTATTGTTTTTACATGAAAAACACACTTATCCGCAGTGTGCGTTTTTTATGTCCTCTAGTATACAAAACGTTTATTTTTATTTAACCATATTTTATTGCAAAGCAATAGTACATATGTCATACACATAAAGATACAATACATAGCATGAACATAGAAATGGTTTGGGCCACACGTTTTAACAACATTAGACAAAACGTTTCATTCTGCAGACATTGCATTTGCTGTAAATATATCAAATAATATTAACAATCAAAATGGAGAATTGAACGGCGTTGTAATTTAAAAAATTGTATCTCCGTACGCACAAATTCTTGTGAAATTGCGATATAATTCGATTTGTTCTAGAATTTCTCCACGATGGAATCAATCAACAAACAGAAATATAGAATGAGCTTAAGCTCCGGATATATAACTTAGTATGCTGTCTATCTCATTCAAAGAAACAGACGTTGTTTGTTTCCGAGAATGTCTATATGCGGAACATGCATGTACGTAAGCCTATAGCAATATGTGTGGGCTATGGGCTAGATATGACGGATGTGTGTGTGTTTTACGTTTATTTATCATCGCTACCGGTTGCCCATATGAGCAACGCCTCCTGAAGAGATTAGTAATTTTAGATTGTTGGAGGATAGTGCAATGATACAGACAGATACCCATTCCAGAGTCTCCTCTGGTTCTTTTACGTGCACGGTGTACAGCACCGACACGATACCTCGGTTTAAAGTCCCACCTGAAAGACTGTTAATTGTATTAGTGTCAGACGGGGGTCGAACATGCGATCTCTGGATTACCAGTCCAGCGTGTTACCACTGGACTTCAGATCCGTCTGTATATGGCGGCTAAGCCGAACTGTCCGATATATAGTCTAATATTTCTGATATATTTTCATCATGTGCATTATTCCAGTGCGATAATCTCGTTTATTCTCGAGTTAATCCGGATGAATTCACTGTTTGTTCGTGAAGTGGATTTCACGGGCAATTAAATACGAATTACTGATCTATTTATAGATTTATTAACTCTATGGTGGCAGCTGAAGCCGGTGTATATATCGGATATATTGACATACAACTTATTTGCCGGATTTGAGAGAATGTTGACATTAATCTGGTCTTAAAAGCTGCGACAACTCCAAAGACACAACAAGAGTGGTGCAAAGTATTAAGTTACACGAAGTCTTCTTGCTTGTCATATTATGCATTATTATACAAATTTATTTCAGCTCGATTTCGAAACAAGTTATTACAACTTATATTAATCACTCTGGAGACCTCATTCCTGATGGAATCCATCGCCACGAGGGAGAGAGAAGAGACAACGTGGAATTTAAATGCCTTGCCTAAGGGCACCATCGTAACGGCTCCAGCGGGGCTCGAACTCCGGACCTTTCGGACTTATGCATTATTAAATGCTAATACCAGAAAAGCGTGTCTCCAGTGTGTAATCACAGATAGTGATGTTCACGTGCACTATTAATGGAGTGCTCAAGTAACTCGTGCATCGACACTTCTTCCTCTCTTGCTTAGATACAAAATTAAATGAATTGAACGAGCGAAGGACATGTACCCATGTATATAATTATTATATATACTTGCAAATCAGGCAACATTTGTTCAGAGCTACTAAAAGGTCCAACACGATAGGTGAAATATGTAATAAACAGAAACCCAATAAAATAAACACGATATAGATGATCCAGGTAGTTGGTATCGACCAGGTATAATGAGATACAATCATTTAGTCAACATAAAAGCGTGTTTCACTATATCTTGGTGCAATTGTATCGTACTCAATATCGCGTTGCATTTATTCTTAGCGAATCTATTGAACAACATGTGCATTTTGTGACGCTGGCATCAGCATGTCACTGGGAGAGGGCTGCCTGGGTGCTGTCATGTTGGACCATACTACTCTCAGGCATGTGGCTTATGGTTGCCCGTTAATTAGTTCATTTAATAACATGTAAATTAGGTGATTCTTCGAACTCTCTACCAGTATCTATCAGTATAATAATTGAATATGATTGGGTAAAAATGTGTGCATTGTCACATATCTGTAAACGTAAAACAGTAAAGTGTTTGTTTATTATAGTGTCACCCCTATTGAAAGAGTCAGTCATTTCTGACTTATGAGACACCTTATGGACATCAGTACTTCCCGAATCCTATCCTTGAAGGTCAGATGCCTGGCTGATAGGCAATCGATAATCATTATATTTAACTAGCCGGCGGCTCACCAACCGGCCATATCAGAATGAACCCCTGACGCGGGAGGTCGACATGGTTCGAACCTTCTACTTCCCGCTCCGTAGGTGGACGCAGTAACCACCAGGCCACGGAGACGGCTATATAGTATGTCTTAAGGCGACACTAAATATCGTATGGAATAGAAATATTATAATAGTTGATATTGTACCTACACGTATTACTGACACCTTTGTAATTTGAATAATTATTTTCAGTAAATATAGTGTGTGTTTATTTTGCAACACAGCAAAGCAAGCGTACGACTTTCCTGAATCGAGTCGCCATGCCCTGCGTACACTTGCACCTCATCGGCCTCTATCGGCATCAGAACACACACAAAGACAGCTGCTTCAACACCCGGTGTTGCGTCACACATGGGCAATTGCCGCAGTATTTTAAGAACTGTTTACATACCACTGCTAATCAACAATTTGCATACACTATAGTATACAAGATGGTGCTATATTTATTTTATTTTAGTTCAGTTTCTGCGCACATATTTGAATTTTTTAAGCTCAGAATCATTGGAAAATTATATTCTTTAAATATCTATGACTTTTTACCCCCTGCCCCCCCCCCCAATATTAATTGCGATATAGTGTCGCTTTAAACATAAACGGGTAGTATACATCATCTACTTGCCACTCAAATACATAATAATCAACAATTTATATTGTGCACATATAATCACGTTTCAATAGGGTTATCAAAGCATAAATACAACAATAAACTGTTTTTCCAGCATTTTATTGTCATAATAATAAATGTTCAAGTGTGTCATTTATTTTCATAGCTTAAAGCGACATTACATCACAAAAAGCAAACAAAAGCAAACAAAAGCAAACAAAAGCAAACAAAAGCATTTTCACGTATAAATGCATTGCTACTACAATTTTTCCCCAATACCTTCGAATACATTGAATCCATAAACCGTGTTTTTGTGGGTCTACAAACTTCAAAAAGTGAAATAGGATTTCATGTAACGGTCATCCACGCTCCTGAGTTGACGTATGTTTGTCATTGGAGTCAATGCTAAACGCGTGGTACTGTCGATTAGAGATAATTTAACTAAGATTAGTCTACAAATAAATATGCATAGGCACACATGTGAGATGTAACGGTAAATATGGACCATATATTGTGCCACACGAGTTGTATTACAATATTTACATTATTTTGCTATGTCAACAAACCGCGTATACAACGTGTGTTTATTAGTTGAACTACTCAGTGTTTGAGGCAAACATTTAGAAATAGAAATAGAAATATGCGTTTTCACCGATGTAGTGTCGCTTTAAGCATGTTTGTAGTTTAATGATTTTGATTGGATGTCACGCCGTACACGATGCTATGACAGTGTGTATTACAGTTACTGAACAAAACAATATCTCCAATAGCAACTATTTTCTAATATGCTAATTAAATAATGGAAATGTACCCGGACATGAAGCTATAGCAGATGTTAACCCAACCACCCAACATATAATGACACATATATGATTGAGGCTGATAACTGATTTTTTTAAAAACATTTCTTAATTGCCGCATTTGTGGAAGTCGTGATAGTGCAGTGGATGCATGTTCACTTCAGGTGTGAAAGGTCGGGAGTATCGAGCCCCGCTGGAGCCGTTACGATTGTGCCCGTAGGCAAGGCATTTAAATTCCACGTTGCCTCTTCTCTCTCCCTCTTGGCGATGGATTCCATCAGGAATGAGGTCACGAGAGTGATTAACATAAGTTGAACGAACTTGTTTCGCAATCGAGCTAAGATAAATTTGTATAAACCAAAAAAAACAATTACCGCATTAGTGCTTTTTTTCCATTTCAGTATTTCAAAATGTCTGTAGTATCCTAAAAGTATTTAATTTTCAATTAACGTCTGTTCCTCGGTTTTAATATGTAAATATAATAATATGTCAGTAGAACTGTGATAGTTTGATTATCTGTGATGCAGTACTTGCTTTTCTGGCAGTGAGCAGTGTACTTCTGTACTGCTAGCAGTGAGCAGTGAGTAGTGTACTTCTGTACTGCTAGCAGTGAGCATTGTACTTCTGTACAGCTAGCAGTGAGCAGTGTACTTCTGTACTGCTAGCAGTGAGCAGTGTACTTCTGTACTGCTAGCAGTGAGCAGTGTACTTATGTACTGCTGGCAGTGAGCAGTGTACTTCTGTACTGCTAGCAGTGAGCAGTGTACTTCTGTACTGCTAGCAGTGAGCAGTGTACTTATGTACTGCTAGCAGTGAGCAGTGTACTTCTGTACTGCTAGCAGTGAGCAGTGTACTTCTGTGCTGCTAGCAGTGAGCAGTGTACATATGTGCTGCTAGCAGTGAGCAGTGTACTTCTGTACTGCTGGCAGTGAGCAGTGTACTTCTGTACTGCTAGCAGTGAGCAGTGTACTTCTGTACTGCTAGCAGTGAGCAGTGTACTTCTGTACTGCTAGCAGTGAGCAGTGTACTTCTGTACTGCTAGCAGTGAGCAGTGTACTTCTGTACTGCTAGCAGTGAGCAGTGTACTGCTAGCAGTGAGCAGTGAGTGGTGTAATCCAGCAGTGAGTTATGTATTCTAGTAGTGAATGATGTGTATATGCCAAATTTCGAAAAATAAATAATAATAAAAACAATTGTTTATTTTTTCCCTTACTTGCTTTGTCTGGATTACACTACTCACTGCTAGCAGTACAGCAGTACATTGCTCACTGCCAGCAGTACATTGCTCACTGCCAGCAGTACAGCAGTACATTGCTCACTGCCAGCAGTACATTGCTCACTGCCATCAGTACAGCAGTACATTGCTCACTGCCAGCAGTACAGCAGTACACTATTCACTGCCAGCAGTACAGCAGTGCATTGCTCACTGCCAGCAGTACATTGCTCACTGCCAACAGTACATTGCTCACTGTCAGCAGTACAGCAGTACATTGCTCACTGCCAGCAGTACATTGCTCACTGCCAGCAGTACATTGCTCACTGCCAGCAGTACATTGCTCACTGCTAGCAGTACAGCAGTACATTGCTCACTGCCAGCAGTACATTGCTCACTGTCAGCAGTACATTGCTCACTGTCAGCAGTACAGCAGTACAGTGCTCACTGCCAGCAGTACAGCAGTACATTGCTCACTGCCAGCAGTACAGCAGTACACTACTCACTGCCAGCAGTACAGCAGTACATTGCTCACTGCCAGCAGTACATTGATCACTGTCAGCAGTACAGCAGTACACTACTCACTGCCAGCAGTACAGCAGTACACTACTCACTGCCAGCAGTACATCAGTACATTGCTCACTGCCAGCAGTACATTGCTCACTGTCAGCAGTACAGCAGTACATTGCTCACTGCCAGCAGTACAGCAGTACATTGCTCACTGCTAGCAGTACATTGCTCACTGCTAGCAGTACAGCAGTACATTGCTCACTGTCAGCAGTACAGCAGTACATTGCTCACTGTCAGCAGTACAGCAGTACATTGCTCACTGCCAGCAGTACATTGCTCACTGTCAGCAGTACAGCAGTACATTGCTCACTGCCAGCAGTACAGCAGTACATTGCTCACTGCTAGCAGTACATTGCTCACTGCCAGCAGTACATTGCTCACTGTCAGCAGTACAGCAGTACATTGCTCACTGCCAGCAGTACATTGCTCACTGCTAGCAGTACATTGCTCACTGCCAGCAGTACATTGCTCACTGCCAGCAGTACATTGCTCACTGCCAGCAGTACATTGCTCACTGCCAGCAGTACATTGCTCACTGTCAGCAGTATATTGCTCACTGCCAGCATTACATTGCTCACTGCCAGCAGTACATTGCTCATTGCTAGCAGTACAGCAGTACATTGCTCACTGTCAGCAGTACAGCAGTACATTGCTCACTGTCAGCAGTACAGCAGTACATTGCTCACTGCCAGCAGTACATCAGTACATTGCTCACTACCAGCAGTACATTGCTCACTGCCAGCAGTACATTGCTCACTGCCAGCAGTACATTGCTCACTACCAGCAGTACATTGCTCACTGCCAGCAATACATTGCTCACTGTCAGCAGTACATTGCTCACTGCCAGCAGTACATTGCTCACTGCTAGCAGTACAGCAGTACATTGCTCACTGCCGCAGTACATTGCTCACTGTCAGCAGTACATTGCTCACTGCCAGCAGTACAGCAGTACATTGCTCAAAGCCATCAGTACATTGCTCACTGCCAGCAGTACATTGCTCACTGCCAGCAGTACATTGCTCACTGCCAGCAGTACATTGCTCACTGCCAGCAGTACATTGCTCACTGCCAGCAGTACATTGCTCACTGCCAGCAGTACATTGCTCACTGTCAGCAGTACATTGCTCACTGCCAGCAGTACATTGCTCACTGCCAGCAGTACATTGCTCACTGCCAGCAGTACATTGCTCACTGTCAGCAGTACATTGCTCACTGCTAGCAGTACAGCAGTACATTGCTCACTGCTAGCAGTACATTGCTCACTGTCAGCAGTACATTGCTCACTGCCAGCAGTACATTGCTCACTGCCAGCAGTACACCGGCAGTACACTGCTCACTGGTAACTTCACCCACATATATTATCTGTATTGTAAAGAGATGAGACTGAAATAAAGAATACTGTTTCATCATATACAAAACACATACGCTATATAATATACCAGCATACGCCCAAATATATAATATAATAATTTATAAATAAACTGCACTTGTTTTCATTGTTTATATTAACCTGGGAACAGGAGTTGATATATTTTGCCTGGTCAGTCAAATCAATAGATTTTAGCACCGACAGGGCAGTATTGAGTTTCTGATAATGTCATTTTGCCAGAAGTTAAAAAGTGAAAAATCGACAGACTGGCACCCAGGCTATCTTTGCATGACAGTACATGCATGCTACACGAGATCGTTGTTATTCTAAATGCGTCGATGGTTCCTTTACATACCAGGTGAAGTACACTAGTGACCGCGAATACACCACGTGTACAGTGCACAGTCTGACACCACAGAACCACTTGTGTGTTTTACGTTTATTTATCGTCGCTACCTGTTGCCCATATGAGCGAAGCCTCCTGAAGACATTAGTCATTTTAGAATGTTGGCGGATAGTCCAATTACACAAACAGAGACCCATTCCAGAGTCTCCTCTGTTTCTTTTACGTGCACGGTGTAAACCGACCTCGGCTTAAAGTCCCATCTGAAAGACTGTTAATTTTACTAGGGTCAGATGGGGGATCGCAGGTTCGATCCCTGGATTACCAGTCCAACGTGTTAACCACTGGACTACAGATCCGTCTGGTTAGTTTACTGAAATTTGATATGCTGTTTAAAGTGGATATGGGTGTTGTATGTAAATCTATGTTTAACTTAATTCTTTGGCAACACAAATCAACATTGGAAGACACACATCTCACAGGTCGAACGATTGGTGTGTTTTTGGTGGCATAGTAATAATTTAATAATAGAACATATCATGTATGGTCGACTATCATGTTTAACTGTATTGTATATTAAGATAGATGTATTTCTGTATGTGTACAGGACCTATGTAGTTGTGAAGTAATCCTCCCTAGGGTCCGTAATCTCCCCTAGGGCCCCACGAGGCCCGTAATATTCCCTAGGCCCCCACGTGTCCCGTAATCTTCCCTAGGGCCCCACGAGGCCCGTAATATTCCCTAGGGCCCCACGAGGCCAGTAATATTCCCTAGAGCCCTCACAATGCCCGTAATATTCCCTAGGGCCCCACGAGGCCCGTAATATTCCCTAGGGCCCTCACAATGCCCGTAATCTTCCCTAGGGCCCCACGAGGCCCGTAATATTCCCTATGTCCCTCACGAGGCCCGTAATCTTCCCCAGGGCACACACGAGGCCCGTAATCTTCCCTAGGGCACACATGAGGCCCGTAATCTTCCCTAGGCCCTCACAAGGCCCGTAATCTTCCCTAGGGCCTCATAAGGCCCGTAATCTTCCCTAGGGCACACACAAGTCCCGTACTCTTCCTTAGGGCCTCACAAGGCCCGTAATCTTCCCTAGGGCCTCACAAGGCCCGTAGTCTTCCCTAGGGCCCTCACAAGGCCCATAATCCTCCCTAGGGCACACACAAGTCCCGTAATCTTCCCTAGGGCACACACAAGGCCCGTACTCTTCCCTAGGCCTCACAAGGCCCGAAATCTTCCCTAGGGCCTCACAAGGCCCGTAATCTTCCCTAGGGCACACACAAGGCCCGTACTCTTCCCTAGGGCCTAACAAGGCCCGTAATCTTCCCTAGGGCCTCACAAGGCCCCGTAAACTTCCCTAGGGCACACACAAGTCCCGTAATATTCCCTAGGGCACACACAATGCCCGTAATCTTCCCTAGGGCCTCACAAGGCCCGTAATATTCCCTAGGACCCTCACAAGGCCCGTAATCTTCCCTAGGGCACACACGAGGCCCGTAATTTTCCCTAGGACCCTCACAAGGCCCGTAATCTTCCCTAGTGCACACACGACGACCGTAATCTTCCCTAGGGCTTATGAGTCCCGTAATCTTCCCTAGGGCACCACGAGGCCCGTAATCTTCCCTAGGGCCCTCACAAGTCCCGTAATCTTCCCTAGGGCCCCACGAGGCCCGTAATCTTCCCTAGGGCCCTCACAAGTCCCGTAATCTTCCCTAGGGCACTCAAAGTGGTTCTATTATTGTGGTATTGAGACAAATCATAAAGTGAAACTACAGTCAACTGTGTCTTAATTTATACGTTATTTATTTTACAATGATTGCAATACAAGTTTTAACAGCTTATATTAATCACTCTCGTTGGCGCGGATGAAAGCGTAACTGTGGTCATTCATGTGTGAGGACACCGGAGTACCCGGAGAAACCCCACCTGTCAGATATGGCGACCACCGTACCATCTCACATACTTCCCGGTCCGAGGATCGAACCAGGTTTGCATTGGTGATAAGCAAGTGCGCAATCCACTGCGCTAACCCTGTCTTAAGCAGCCAGCCAAGGGAATAACAGAAAGTGGCTGCTTAGTACAGGTGACTGTTTAATATAGGTTAAATGTATAATAAAACAATATGTTCGTAATCTGGAAGCTAGCTGCTTAATACAGGTGACGACAACACGGGTTTGACTGTACCACAAATGGTTTTGATCAATTTCCGACAAGCCTTGAATACCAGATAACGTAACCATCTCAATATATCTTTTCCGTAAATACGACTAGCAGATAAATATTTTGATGTTGACCTTCAGTGCAGATATATTATGTATTATGTTTACATACTTTTGAAGCTACACACAAACGATTATTTTGAATACTTTCCAATTTCGACACGCTATGTATTACACATAACTTTGATAGTCGTGATAACATTAGTATTTGATAATTATCGAAGCTTGGCACTGAACAATAAAGACGTGCGATGTGCAAGTTTATATTCTCAGAGTACAGAGTATATGTAATTGTTCAAAGAAAGATCTGCAGACAGCTTGCGTTTATACTTCCATGTTATAATTTGTTGAGGGCCTCACGGCAGATTGATTTAATTGTTCAAATGAGTTCTTTGTGTAATTCATGATAGCGTCGTGTTAGCGAGTTCGTTTCAGGTGCGAAAGGCCCGGAGTTCGTGCCCGGTGATGAATTCCATCAGGACTGAGTTCTCAATAGTGACTAATATAAGGACGGGAAGTATGTGAGATGGTACGGTGGTCGCCAGATCGGACAGGTGGGTTTTCTCCGGGTACTCCGGTTTCCTCACACATGAATGACCACATATACGCTTTCATCCGAGCCAACGAAAGTGATTAATATAAGTTGTTAAAACTTGCTTCGCAATCTTTGTAAAATAAATAAATTTTAAAAAAATAAGGTGTATGAATTTGTTTCGCAATCGAGCTAAAATAAATTTCAGAAATGAGTTATTTCGTTAAAAAGTCCTGTAGTAAATCATCATCAGCTTGTTACACTATTATTGTTAATTAAGATCGTGCGACGGCTGCATGTATATATACAGCTATCTTATCAGCACGATGATATAGTGCCTAATGAAGTGATACATCTCCTAATTATCTCGTCATTATGGATACATACGTGTGTTTTACATTTATTTATCGTCGCTACCGGTTGCCCATATGAGCGACGCCGCCTGAAGAGATTAGTCATTTTAGATTTTTGGAGGATAGTGAAATAATACAGACAGACCCATTCCAGAGTCTCCTCTGGTTCTTTTACGTTTACGGTGTTAGCACCGATACGAGACCTCGGTTTAAAGTCCCATCTGAAAGACTATTAATTTCATTAGGGTCTCTGTCTGTATCATTGTACTATCCTCCAAAAATCGAAAATGACTAATCCCTCCAGGAGGCGTCGCTCATATGGGCAACCGGTAGCGACGATAAATAAAGGTATAACACAGAAAGTAGAATATGGCATTATAGGTACAATTATGTGAATCAATTCTGACGTGTATAACACTGTAACATATCATCACTGATGGTCACTGGTTATTGCCCCGCTCAGACCGTGTTTCTATATATGACAAAGCTGGCGATTTATTACGGAGATTGGTGCAGCAACGTAAAACACACACACACACACATAAACTTCTCGGAATGTGTTTGTCCAGCTATCTATCAACATGTAATATAGTTTCTCTACACTGTTCAGCTTTTACATTACTATATAATTCGCGGAATGAGGAGCAGTTCTCACTTATATATTCCTATCTTTTGATTGTATTTGATGTGTATATACATACGAAATTAACAATTTTAATGAGTAAGATCTTGTTATATAATAATAATAATAATAATAATAATAAAGACTTTATTTAACGAGAGTACTCATTTAACAAAAGTTAATCTACAATGAGGCCCTCAACATATATACAATCAAATGCAATCAAAAGATAGCACTATAAGTGAGAACTGCACATTGGAATAATATAAAAAATAGAGAAACTATATTTAATATGTAATGGAATATGATGATATATGGAATTGGCTAGCAGAGTAGAAAATGGGAATATAAGTGTGTATTTTAAGTAAGATATAAGCCTCAAACGGATCCATTATGTAAAATATTGGTACTGTCTTCGGCGCTATGTGCCTCACACAGTGCAATGTTTAAACATATTGGATCGGCTTATATCCTATACATATACAGTGTAATGTTTAAACATATTGGATCTGATTGGGCTTATATCCTATACATATACAGTGCAATGTTTAAACATATTGGATCGGATTGGGCTTATATCCTATACATATACAGTGCAATGTTTAAACATATTGGATCGGCTTATATCCTATACATATACAGTGTAATGTTTAAACATATTGGATCTGATTGGGCTTATATCCTATACATATACAGTGTAATGTTTAAACATATTGGATCGGATTGGGCTTATATCCTATACATATACAGTGTAATGTTTAAACATATTGGATCGGATTGGGCGTATATCCTATACATATACAGTGCAATGTTTAAACATATTGGATCTGATTGGGCTTATATCCTATACATATACAGTGTAAAGCTTGCCTTTATGAAATACTACCCATGTATTTATTCATACTACATCATACAACATGCATGTATATATCTGTAGTTCAGTGGTAACACGCTGGACTGGTAATCCAGAGATCAACATGCATGTATATATCTGTAGTTCAGTGGTAACACGCTGGACTGGTAATCCAGAGATCAACATGCATGTATATATCTGTAGTTCAGTGGTAACACGCTGGACTGGTAATCCAGAGATCGCAAGTTCGATCCCCCGTCTGACCCCCCCCCCCCCATTGAGCGCTACTATATATAATAATAAGATTACCAATGTGTTCATTTCAAAGCCCACAGGTCGCACCACACATATCAACAGTTGATTCGTGACTGTATGAAACCGACTGGAAATAGGCGAACTTGCGATGGAAAACCCGTATGATTCTTTGATGGCGGGTAATGCACTGACAATATTAAAATTAACCAGTTATGCCAATTAACAACATCGTGGGTGCTTGCCATTTGTATAGTGGTGGTAATCCAGACCACGTCCTTTTATCACTACTGGTTCACAATTGTGCCTTTTATTTGCACTTATGTTGTTTTTCCTATAGCGTGGCTCCAACTCACTCAAATCCGGCCTAACGTGATATGGTCTTTGCGTCACAATGTGTCACGCTATGTGCGACTGATATCACTAACGTGACATCTCAGCGTCAACTTATTGCACATCTAGTCTCGTACAGCCCCTCCCAATTACTGAGACCATACACTATTATTATGGGCTCGTATTTTTGATGCCCAGACGGCCACTATAGTGCTATATCATGGGCGCCTATTGTTGATGCCCAGACGGCCACTATAGTGATATATCATGGGCGCCTATTGTTGATGCCCAGACGGCCACTATAGTGCTATATCATGGGCGCCTATTGTTGATGCCCAGACGGCCACTATAGTGCTATATCATGGGCACCTATTGTTGATGCCCAGACGGCCACTATAGTGATATATCATGGGCGCCTATTGTTGATACACAGACGGCCACTATAGTGCTATATCATGGGCGCCTATTGTTGATGCCCAGACGGCCACTATAGTGATATATCATGGGCGCCTATTGTTGATGCCCAGACGGCCACTAGTGTGCTATATTATAGGCGCCTATTTTTGATACCCAGACGGCCATTAATGTGCTATATTATGGGCGCCTATTTTTATGACCAGACGGCCACAATAGTGCTATATCATGGGCGCCTAGTGTTGATGAAAACCCGGTGACCACTATTATGCCCACGATGTCTGGGGTCACTCTATATCCGCACGTATGATACAATGCCAGCAATACTCTTACAACATAGCAAATGTCAAATACGAGCTAAATGTATGTGGGTGAAGCTAAAAAATTTAAAAAAAAAAAAAAAATTATTTATTTCTTTTTCGAAATTTGGCATATACATATCATTCACTACTAGAATACATAACTCGCTGCTGGATTACACTACTCACTGCTCACTGCTAGCAGTACAGCAGTACACTGCTCATTGCCAGCAGTACAGCAGTACACTGGCAGTACACTGCTCACTGCTAACTTCACCCACATGCTAAATATGATTTTTGATATGCAAAAAGTTAAAATCTATGACGAGTCATTCCAAGATATGTCTGCAACTACCAAGCTGTTTGCTGGATATTTTCTACATGAGATTACAGAGATGGCGTGCGGTCTCTTGCATTTATCAGAATACAAGTAACTTGACATTCACGTCTGCTTCGTGTCTGCTGTTCCTCTTCAAAAGTCAATATTTCCCTATTATGAAATTAATGATATGCTGGAAGTAATGCTAATACAACAAATAAGTCTTACACGTTGTTCATTAAATAGAGAAATAAGCGTCTGCTCTCCCTACAGTATAAATCGGGTACTATCATTTGGAAGGCTCATATGGGCAACCGGTAGCGACGCATGGTGTCTGTGTTGTACACCCTGCACGTAAAAGAACCAGAGGAGACTCTGGAATGGGTCTCTGTCTGTATCATTGCACTATCCTCCAACAATCTAAAAGCACTAATCTCTTCAGGAGGCGTGGCTCATATGAGCATCCGGTAGCGACGATAAATAAACGTAAAACACACAGGAAGGCTCACTGACGGATCTTTAGTTCAGTGGTAACACGCTGGACGGGTACTCCAGTGATCGCAGGTTCGATCCCCCATCTGACCCTAATACAATTAACAGTCTTTTAGATGGAACATTAAACCGATGTCTGGTGTCGGTGCTGTACACCGTGCACGTAAACGAACCAGGATAGACTCTGGAATGAATCTCTGTCTGTATCATTGCACTATCCTCCAACAATCTAAAATAACTAATATCTCCAGGAGATGTCACTCATATGGCCAACCGGTAGAGACTGTAAATAAACGTAAAACACACAGGAAGGGTCACTGACGGATCTGTAGTCCAGTGGTAACACGCTGAACGGGTACTCCAGGTATCGCAGTCTTTCAGATGGGACATTAAACCGAGATCTGGAGTCGGTGTTGTACGCGTACATCGTACACGTAATGAACCAGAGGAGATTCTGGAATTAGACTCTCTCTGTATCATTGCACTATCCTCCAACAATATAAAATCACTAATCTCGTCAGGAGGTGTCGCTCATATGAACAACCGGTAGCGACAATAAATAAATGTAAAACACACACAGGAAGGCGCACGCATCATTGAAGTATGAGCATTTAATTTTAAAGACATTCACACACTGTATAAATCCCCCAGTCTAGTATATATAATGTATGTATCAGTGCTTGTATATCCTGTAGAGGTTCCCAGTCTAGTATATATAATGTATGTACCAGTGCTTGTATATCCTGTAGAGGTTCTCAGTCTAGTATATATAATGTATGTACCAGTGCTTGTATATCCTGTAGAGGTTCTCCAGTCTAGTATATATAATGTATGTACCAGTGCTTGTATATCCTGTAGAGGTTCTCAGTCTAGTATATATAATGTATGTACCAGTGCTTGTATATCTATCATGTAGAGGTTCCCAGTCTAGTATATATAATGTATGTACCAGTGCTTGTATATCTATCCTGTAGAGGTTCTCAGTCTAGTATATATAATGTATGTACCAGTGCTTGTATATATATCCTGTAGAGGTTCTCAGTCTAGTATATATAATGTATGTACCAGTGCTTGTATATCCTGTAGAGGTTCTCAGTCTAGTATATATAATGTATGTACCAGTGCTTGTATATCTATCCTGTAGAGGTGCCCAGTCTAGTATATATAATGTATGTACCAGTGCTTGTATATCCTGTAGAGGTGCCCAGTCTAGTATATATAATGTATGTACCAGTGCTTGTATATCTATCCTGTAGAGGTTCTCAGTCTAGTATATATAATGTATGTACCAGTGCTTGTATATCCTGTAGAGGTTCTCAGTCTAGTATATATAATGTATGTACCAGTGCGTGTATATCCTGTAGAGGTTCTCAGTCTAGTATATATAATGTATGTACCAGTGCTTGTATATCCTGTAGAGGTTATCAGTCTAGTATATATAATGTATGTACCAGTGCGTGTATATCCTGTAGAGGTTCCCAGTCTAGTATATATAATGAATGTAACAGTGCTTGTATATCCTGTAGAGGTTCTCAGTCTAGTATATATAATGTATGTACCAGTGCATGTATATATATCCTGTAGAGGTTCTCAGTCTAGTATATATAATGTATGTACCAGTGCTTGTATATCCTGTAGAGGTTCTCAGTCTAGTATATATAATGTATGTACCAGTGCATGTATATATATCCTGTAGAGGTTCTCAGTCTAGTATATATAATGTATGTACCAGTGCTTGTATATCCTGTAGAGGTTCTCCGTCTAGTATATATAATGTATGTACCAGTGCATGTATATATATCCTGTAGAGGTTCTCAGTCTAGTATATATAATGTATGTACCAGTGCTTGTATATTTCCTGTAGAGGTTCTCCGTCTAGTATATATAATGTATGTACCAGTGCTTGTATATCCTGTAGAGGTTCTCCGTCTAGTATATATAATGTATGTACCAGTGCATGTATATATATCCTGTAGAGGTTCCCAGTCTAGTATATATAATGTATGTACCAGTGCTTGTATATCTATCCTGTAGAGGTTCTCAGTCTAGTATATATAATGTATGTACCAGTGCATGTATATATATCCTGTAGAGGTTCTCCGTCTAGTATATATAATGTATGTACCAGTGCTTGTATATCCTGTAGAGGTTCTCAGTCTAGTATATATAATGTATGTACCAGTGCATGTATATATCCAGTAGAGGTTCTCAGTCTAGTATATATAATGTATGTACCAGTGCTTGTATATATATTCCTGTAGAGGTTCTCAGTGTAGTATATATAATGTATGTACCAGTGCTTGTATATCCTGTAGAGGTTCTCCGTCTAGTATATATAATGTATGTACCAGTGCTTATATATCCTGTAGAGGTTCTCCGTCTAGTATATATAATGTATGTACCAGTGCTTGTATATCTATCATGTAGAGGTTCTCAGTCTAGTATATATAATGTATGTACCAGTGCTTGTATATCATGTAGAGGTTCTCCGTCTAGTATATATAATGTATGTACCAGTGCTTGTATATCCTGTAGAGGTTCTCAGTCTAGTATATATAATGTATGTACCAGTGCATGTATATATATCCTGTAGAGGTTCCCAGTCTAGTATATATAATGTATGTACCAGTGCTTGTATATCCTGTAGAGGTTCTCCGTCTAGTATATATAATGTATGTACCAGTGCTTGTATATCCTGTAGAGGTTCTCAGTCTAGTATATATAATGTATGTACCAGTGCTGTATATATCCTGTAGAGGTTCCCAGTCTAGTATATATAATGTATGTACCAGTGCTTGTATATATCCTGTAGAGGTTCTCAGTCTAGTATATATAATGTATGTACCAGTGCTTGTATATCCTGTAGAGGTTCTCCGTCTAGTATATATAATGTATGTACCAGTGCTTGTATATCCTGTAGAGGTTCTCCGTCTAGTATATATAATGTATGTACCAGTGCTTGTATATCCTGTAGAGGTTCTCCGTCTAGTATATATAATGTATGTACCAGTGCTTGTATATATATCATGTAGAGGTTCTCAGTCTAGTATATATAATGTATGTACCAGTGCTTGTATATATATCCTGTAGAGGTTCCCAGTCTAGTATATATAATGTATATACCAGTGCTTGTATATATATCCTGTAGAGGTTCCCAGTCTAGTATATATAATGTATGTACCAGTGCTTGTATATCCTGTAGAGGTTCTCAGTCTAGTATATATAATGTATGTACCAGTGCTTGTATATCCTGTAGAGGTTCTCCAGTCTAGTATATATAATGTATGTACCAGTGCTTGTATATCCTGTAGAGGTTCTCAGTCTAGTATATATAATGTATGTACCAGTGCTTGTATATCTATCATGTAGAGGTTCCAGTCTAGTATATATAATGTATGTACCAGTGCTTGTATATCTATCCTGTAGAGGTTCTCAGTCTAGTATATATAATGTATGTACCAGTGCTTGTATATATATCCTGTAGAGGTTCTCAGTCTAGTATATATAATGTATGTACCAGTGCTTGTATATCCTGTAGAGGTTCTCAGTCTAGTATATATAATGTATGTACCAGTGCTTGTATATCTATCCTGTAGAGGTTCCCAGTCTAGTATATATAATGTATGTACCAGTGCTTGTATATCCTGTAGAGGTTCTCCGTCTAGTATATATAATGTATGTACCAGTGCATGTATATATCCTGTAGAGGTTCTCAGTCTAGTATATATAATGTATGTACCAGTGCTTGTATATATATCCTGTAGAGGTTCTCAGTGTAGTATATATAATGTATGTACCAGTGCTTATAATCCTGTAGAGGTTCTCAGTCTAGTATATATAATGTATGTACCAGTGCTTGTATATCCTGTAGAGGTTCTCAGTCTAGTATATATAATGTATGTACCAGTGCTTGTATATCCTGTAGAGGTTCTCAGTCTAGTATATATAATGTATGTACCAGTGCTTGTATATCTGTAGAGGTTCTCAGTCTAGTATATAATGTATGTACCAGGCTATATATCCTGTAGAGGTTCTCAGTCTAGTATATATAATGTATGTACCAGTGCTTGTATATCCTGTAGAGGTTCTCCGTCTAGTATATATAATGTATGTACCAGTGCATGTATATATATCCTGTAGAGGTTCCCAGTCTAGTATATATAATGTATGTACCAGTGCTTGTATATCTATCCTGTAGAGGTTCTCAGTCTAGTATATATACTGTATGTACCAGTGCTTGTATATCATGTAGAGGTTCTCCGTCTAGTATATATAATGTATGTACCAGTGCTTGTATATCCTGTAGAGGTTCTCCGTCTAGTATATATAATGTATGTACCAGTGCTTGTATATCCTGTAGAGGTTCTCCGTCTAGTATATATAATGTATGTACCAGTGCTTGTATATATATCCTGTAGAGGTTCCCAGTCTAGTATATATAATGTATATACCAGTGCTTGTATATATATCCTGTAGAGGTTCTCAGTCTAGTATATATAATGTATGTACCAGTGCTGTATATCCTGTAGAGGTTCTCAGTCTAGTATATATAATGTATGTACCAGTGCTTGTATATATATCCTGTAGACGTTCTCAGTCTAGTATATATAATGTATGTACCAGTGCTTGTATATCCTGTAGAGGTTCTCAGTCTGGTGTATATAATGTATGTACCAGTGCTTGTATATATATCCTGTAGAGGTTCTCAGTCTAGTATATATAATGTATGTACCAGTGCTTGTATATCCTGTAGAGGTTCTCAGTCTAGTATATATAATGTATGTACCAGTGCATGTATATATCCTGTAGAGGTTCTCAGTCTAGTATATATAATGTATGTACCAGTGCATGTATATATATCCTGTAGAGGTTCTCAGTGTAGTATATATAATGTATGTACCAGTGCTTGTATATCCTGTAGAGGTTCTCCGTCTAGTATATATAATGTATGTACCAGTGCTTATATATCCTGTAGAGGTTCTCAGTCTAGTATATATAATGTATGTACCAGTGCTTGTATATCCTGTAGAGGTTCTCAGTCTAGTATATATAATGTATGTACCAGTGCTTGTATATCCTGTAGAGGTTCTCAGTCTAGTATATATAATGTATGTACCAGTGCTTGTATATCCTGTAGAGGTTCTCAGTCTAGTATATATAATGTATGTACCAGTGCTTGTATATCCTGTAGAGGTTCTCAGTCTAGTATATATAATGTATGTACCAGTGCTTGTATATCCTGTAGAGGTTCTCAGTCTAGTATATATAATGTATGTACCAGTGCTTGTATATCCTGTAGAGGTTCTCAGTCTAGTATATATAATGTATGTACCAGTGCTTGTATATCCTGTAGAGGTTCTCAGTCTAGTATATATAATGTATGTACCAGTGCTTGTATATATATCCTGTAGAGGTTCTCAGTCTAGTATATATAATGTATGTACCAGTGCTTGTATATATATCCTGTAGAGGTTCTCAGTCTAGTATATATAATGTATGTACCAGTGCTTGTATATCCTGTAGAGGTTCTCAGTCTAGTATATATAATGTATGTACCAGTGCTTGTATATCCTGTAGAGGTTCTCAGTCTAGTATATATAATGTATGTACCAGTGCTTGTATATCCTGTAGAGGTTCTCAGTCTAGTATATATAATGTATGTACCAGTGCTTGTATATCCTGTAGAGGTTCTCAGTCTAGTATATATAATGTATGTACCAGTGCTTGTATATCCTGTAGAGGTTCTCAGTCTAGTATATATAATGTATGTACCAGTGCTTGTATATATATCCTGTAGAGGTTCCCAGTCTAGTATATATAATGTATGTACCAGTGCTTGTATATCCTGTAGAGGTTCTCAGTCTAGTATATATAATGTATGTACCAGTGCTTGTATATCCTGTAGAGGTTCTCAGTCTAGTATATATAATGTATGTACCAGTGCTTGTATATATATCCTGTAGAGGTTCTCAGTCTAGTATATATAATGTATGTACCAGTGCTTGTATATCCTGTAGAGGTTCTCCGTCTAGTATATATAATGTATGTACCAGTGCATGTATATATATCCTGTAGAGGTTCCCAGTCTAGTATATATAATGTATGTACCAGTGCTTGTATATCATGTAGAGGTTCTCAGTCTAGTATATATAATGTATGTACCAGTGCTTGTATATATATCCTGTAGAGGTTCTCAGTCTAGTATATATAATGTATGTACCAGTGCTTGTATATATATCCTGTAGAGGTTCTCAGTCTAGTATATATAATGTATGTACCAGTGCTTGTATATCCTGTAGAGGTTCTCAGTCTAGTATATATAATGTATGTACCAGTGCTTGTATATATATCCTGTAGAGGTTCTCAGTCTAGTATATATAATGTATGTACCAGTGCTTGTATATCTCTGTAGAGGTTCTCAGTCTAGTATATATAATGTATGTACCAGTGCTTGTATATCTATCCTGTAGAGGTTCTCAGTCTAGTATATATAATGTATGTACCAGTGCTTGTATATCCTGTAGAGGTTCTCAGTCTAGTATATATAATGTATGTACCAGTGCTTGTATATCCTGTAGAGGTTCTCCAGTCTAGTATATATAATGTATGTACCAGTGCTTGTATATCCTGTAGAGGTTCCCAGTCTAGTATATATAATGTATGTACCAGTGCTTGTATATCCTGTAGAGGTTCTCAGTCTAGTATATATAATGTATGTACCAGTGCTTGTATATCCTGTAGAGGTTCTCAGTCTAGTATATATAATGTATGTACCAGTGCTTGTATATCCTGTAGAGGTTCCCAGTCTAGTATATATAATGTATGTACCAGTGCTTGTATATCCTGTAGAGGTTCTCAGTCTAGTATATATAATGTATGTACCAGTGCTTGTATATCCTGTAGAGGTTCTCAGTCTAGTATATATAATGTATGTACCAGTGCTTGTATATCCTGTAGAGGTTCCCAGTCTAGTATATATAATGTATGTACCAGTGCTTGTATATCCTGTAGAGGTTCTCAGTCTAGTATATATAATGTATGTACCAGTGCATGTATATATATCCTGTAGAGGTTCTCAGTCTAGTATATATAATGTATGTACCAGTGCTTGTATATATATCCTGTAGAGGTTCTCAGTCTAGTATATATAATGTATGTACCAGTGCTTGTATATATATCCTGTAGAGGTTCTCAGTCTAGTATATATAATGTATGTACCAGTGCTTGTATATATATCCTGTAGAGGTTCTCAGTCTAGTATATATAATGTATGTACCAGTGCTTGTATATCCTGTAGAGGTTCTCCGTCTAGTATATATAATGTATGTACCAGTGCTTGTATATCCTGTAGAGGTTCTCCGTCTAGTATATATAATGTATGTACCAGTGCTTGTATATCCTGTAGAGGTTCTCAGTCTAGTATATATAATGTATGTACCAGTGCTTGTATATCCTGTAGAGGTTCTCAGTCTAGTATATATAATGTATGTACCAGTGCTTGTATATCCTGTAGAGGTTCTCAGTCTAGTATATATAATGTATGTACCAGTGCATGTATATATATCCTGTAGAGGTTCTCAGTCTAGTATATATAATGTATGTACCAGTGCTTGTATATCCTGTAGAGGTTCTCAGTCTAGTATATATAATGTATGTACCAGTGCTTGTATATCCTGTAGAGGTTCTCAGTCTAGTATATATAATGTATGTACCAGTGCTTGTATATATATCCTGTAGAGGTTCTCAGTCTAGTATATATAATGTATGTACCAGTGCTTGTATATATCCTGTAGAGGTTCCCAGTCTAGTATATATAATGTATGTACCAGTGCTTGTATATATATCCTGTAGAGGTTCTCAGTCTAGTATATATAATGTATGTACCAGTGCTTGTATATCCTGTAGAGGTTCTCCGTCTAGTATATATAATGTATGTACCAGTGCTTGTATATCCTGTAGAGGTTCTCAGTCTAGTATATATAATGTATGTACCAGTGCTTGTATATCCTGTAGAGGTTCTCAGTCTAGTATATATAATGTATGTACCAGTGCTTGTATATATATCCTGTAGAGGTTCTCAGTCTAGTATATATAATGTATGTACCAGTGCTTGTATATATATCCTGTAGAGGTTCTCAGTCTAGTATATATAATGTATGTACCAGTGCTTGTATATCCTGTAGAGGTTCTCAGTCTAGTATATATAATGTATGTACCAGTGCTTGTATATCCTGTAGAGGTTCTCAGTCTAGTATATATAATGTATGTACCAGTGCTTGTATATATCCTGTAGAGGTTCTCAGTCTAGTATATATAATGTATGTACCAGTGCTTGTATATCCTGTAGAGGTTCCCAGTCTAGTATATATAATGTATGTACCAGTGCTTGTATATCATCCTGTAGAGGTTCTCAGTCTAGTATATATAATGTATGTACCAGTGCTTGTATATCCTGTAGAGGTTCTCAGTCTAGTATATATAATGTATGTACCAGTGCTTGTATATCCTGTAGAGGTTCTCAGTCTAGTATATATAATGTATGTACCAGTGCTTGTATATTCCTGTAGAGGTTCTCAGTCTAGTATATATAATGTATGTACCAGTGCTTGTATATCCTGTAGAGGTTCTCAGTCTAGTATATATAATGTATGTACCAGTGCTTGTATATTTCCTGTAGAGGTTCTCAGTCTAGTATATATAATGTATGTACCAGTGCTTGTATATCCTGTAGAGGTTCTCAGTCTAGTATATATAATGTATGTACCAGTGCTTGTATATCCTGTAGAGGTTCTCAGTCTAGTATATATAATGTATGTACCAGTGCTTGTATATCCTGTAGAGGTTCTCAGTCTAGTATATATAATGTATGTACCAGTGCTTGTATATATATCCTGTAGAGGTTCTCAGTCTAGTATATATAATGTATGTACCAGTGCTTGTATATCCTGTAGAGGTTCTCAGTCTAGTATATATAATGTATGTACCAGTGCTTGTATATCCTGTAGAGGTTCTCAGTCTAGTATATATAATGTATGTACCAGTGCTTGTATATTCCTGTAGAGGTTCCGTCTAGTATATATATGTATGTACCAGTGCTTGTATATCCTGTAGAGGTTCTCAGTCTAGTATATATAATGTATGTACCAGTGCTTGTATATCTATCCTGTAGAGGTTCTCCAGTCTAGTATATATAATGTATGTACCAGTGCTTGTATATATATCATGTAGAGGTTCCCAGTCTAGTATATATAATGTATGTACCAGTGCTTGTATATATATCCTGTAGAGGTTCCCAGTCTAGTATATATAATGTATGTACCAGTGCTTGTATATCTATCCTGTAGAGGTTCCCAGTCTAGTATATATAATGTATGTACCAGTGCTTGTATATCTTTCCTGTCGATGTTCTCAGTCTAGTATATATAATGTATGTACCAGTGCTTGTATATATATCCTGTAGAGTTTCTCAGTCTAGTATATATAATATATATACCAGTGCTTGTATATATATCCTGTAGAGGTTCCCAGTCTAGTATATATAATGTATGTACCAGTGCTTGTATATCTATCCTGTAGAGGTTCTCAGTCTAGTATATATAATGTATGTACCAGTGCTTGTATATCCTGTAGAGGTTCCCAGTCTAGTATATATAATGTATGTACCAGTGCTTGTATATCCTGTAGAGGTTCTCAGTCTAGTATATATAATGTATGTACCAGTGCTTGTATATTATCCTGTAGAGGTTCTCAGTCTAGTATATATAATGTATGTACCAGTGCTTGTATATCCTGTAGAGGTTCTCAGTCTAGTATATATAATGTATGTACCAGTGCTTGTATATCCTGTAGAGGTTCTCAGTCTAGTATATATAATGTATGTACCAGTGCTTGTATATCCTGTAGAGGTTCTCAGTCTAGTATATATAATGTATGTACCAGTGCTTGTATATCCTGTAGAGGTTCTCAGTCTAGTATATATAATGTATGTACCAGTGCTTGTATATCCTGTAGAGGTTCTCAGTCTAGTATATATAATGTATGTACCAGTGCTTGTATATCCTGTAGAGGTTCTCAGTCTAGTATATATAATGTATGTACCAGTGCTTGTATATATATCCTGTAGAGGTTCTCAGTCTAGTATATATAATGTATGTACCAGTGCTTGTATATATATCCTGTAGAGGTTCTCAGTCTAGTATATATAATGTATGTACCAGTGCTTGTATATATATCCTGTAGAGGTTCTCAGTCTAGTATATATAATGTATGTACCAGTGCTTGTATATATATCCTGTAGAGGTTCTCAGTCTAGTATATATAATGTATGTACCAGTGCTTGTATATCCTGTAGAGGTTCTCAGTCTAGTATATATAATGTATGTACCAGTGCTTATATATCCTGTAGAGGTTCTCAGTCTAGTATATATAATGTATGTACCAGTGCTTGTATATCCTGTAGAGGTTCTCAGTCTAGTATATATAATGTATGTACCAGTGCTTGTATATCCTGTAGAGGTTCTCAGTCTAGTATATATAATGTATGTACCAGTGCTTGTATATTTCCTGTAGAGGTTCTCAGTCTAGTATATATAATGTATGTACCAGTGCTTGTATATCCTGTAGAGGTTCTCAGTCTAGTATATATAATGTATGTACCAGTGCTTGTATATCCTGTAGAGGTTCTCAGTCTAGTATATATAATGTATGTACCAGTGCTTGTATATATCCTGTAGAGGTTCTCAGTCTAGTATATATAATGTATGTACCAGTGCTTGTATATATATCCTGTAGAGGTTCTCAGTCTAGTATATATAATGTATGTACCAGTGCTTGTATATCCTGTAGAGGTTCCCAGTCTAGTATATATAATGTATGTACCAGTGCTTGTATATCCTGTAGAGGTTCTCAGTCTAGTATATATAATGTATGTACCAGTGCTTGTATATCCTGTAGAGGTTCTCCAGTCTAGTATATATAATGTATGTACCAGTGCTTGTATATCCTGTAGAGGTTCTCAGTCTAGTATATATAATGTATGTACCAGTGCTTGTATATCCTGTAGAGGTTCTCAGTCTAGTATATATAATGTATGTACCAGTGCTTGTATATCCTGTAGAGGTTCTCAGTCTAGTATATATAATGTATGTACCAGTGCTTGTATATATATCCTGTAGAGGTTCTCAGTCTAGTATATATAATGTATGTACCAGTGCTTGTATATATTCCTGTAGAGGTTCTCAGTCTAGTATATATAATGTATGTACCAGTGCTTGTATATATATCCTGTAGAGGTTCTCAGTCTAGTATATATAATGTATGTACCAGTGCTTGTATATATATCCTGTAGAGGTTCTCAGTCTAGTATATATAATGTATGTACCAGTGCTTGTATATTTCCTGTAGAGGTTCTCAGTCTAGTATATATAATGTATGTACCAGTGCTTGTATATCCTGTAGAGGTTCTCAGTCTAGTATATATAATGTATGTACCAGTGCTTGTATATCCTGTAGAGGTTCTCCATCTAGTATATATAATGTATGTACCAGTGCTTGTATATCCTGTAGAGGTTCTCAGTCTAGTATATATAATGTATGTACCAGTGCTTGTATATCCTGTAGAGGTTCTCAGTCTAGTATATATAATGTATGTACCAGTGCTTGTATATATATCCTGTAGAGGTTCTCAGTCTAGTATATATAATGTATGTACCAGTGCTTGTATATCCTGTAGAGGTTCTCCGTCTAGTATATATAATGTATGTACCAGTGCTTGTATATCCTGTAGAGGTTCTCAGTCTAGTATATATAATGTATGTACCAGTGCTTGTATATCCTGTAGAGGTTCTCAGTCTAGTATATATAATGTATGTACCAGTGCTTGTATATATATCCTGTAGAGGTTCTCAGTCTAGTATATATAATGTATGTACCAGTGCTTGTATATCTATCCTGTAGAGGTTCCCAGTCTAGTATATATAATGTATGTACCAGTGCTTGTATATCCTGTAGAGGTTCTCAGTCTAGTATATATAATGTATGTACCAGTGCTTGTATATCCTGTAGAGGTTCTCAGTCTAGTATATATAATGTATGTACCAGTGCTTGTATATCCTGTAGAGGTTCTCAGTCTAGTATATATAATGTATGTACCAGTGCTTGTATATTATCCTGTAGAGGTTCTCAGTCTAGTATATATAATGTATGTACCAGTGCTTGTATATATATCCTGTAGAGGTTCCCAGTCTAGTATATATAATGTATGTACCAGTGCTTGTATATTATCCTGTAGAGGTTCTCAGTCTAGTATATATAATGTATGTACCAGTGCTGTATATATATCCTGTAGAGGTTCTCAGTCTAGTATATATAATGTATGTACCAGTGCTTGTATATCCTGTAGAGGTTCTCAGTCTAGTATATATAATGTATGTACCAGTGCTTGTATATATATCCTGTAGAGGTTCTCAGTCTAGTATATATAATGTATGTACCAGTGCTTGTATATATCCTGTAGAGGTTCTCAGTCTAGTATATATAATGTATGTACCAGTGCTTGTATATCCTGTAGAGGTTCTCAGTCTAGTATATATAATGTATGTACCAGTGCTTGTATATCCTGTAGAGGTTCTCAGTCTAGTATATATAATGTATGTACCAGTGCTTGTATATCCTGTAGAGGTCTCCAGTCTAGTATATATAATGTATGTACCAGTGCTTGTATATCCTGTAGAGGTTCTCAGTCTAGTATATATAATGTATGTACCAGTGCTTGTATATATATCCTGTAGAGGTTCTCAGTCTAGTATATATAATGTATGTACCAGTGCTTGTATATCCTGTAGAGGTTCTCAGTCTAGTATATATAATGTATGTACCAGTGCTTGTATATATATCCTGTAGAGGTTCCCAGTCTAGTATATATAATGTATGTACCAGTGCTTGTATATCCTGTAGAGGTTCTCAGTCTAGTATATATAATGTATGTACC
>CM026404.1:605037-616667 GCA_014843695.1 Archivesica marissinica
GTTAAGGTGAAAAGTTATGCCAAAAGCAAAGTCTCCTGGATTAGTTTATTTATATAATCATAGTTAAAGTTTCTTCTTTATATCACATTGCGTATATATAAACGTTGTTATTGCTGTAACATAGTCCATTGTAAATGACATTCTAGTCAGAGACACAAGTTACAATATTTCGGATAATCAATGTTCGGACAATTTTACAGGTTCTGTCTATTTGTCATTCGATGAATGGTTCTCCTATTTAATTTGAATTCTACCACTCAACAATGGCTGACTAATATCAACTATCTAATTCTGCAGTCCCACATCCAGTATCACATAAACTCCACCACCAGTATACACTATAATTAGAGTTGTGGAACTATGCTCGCCGTAAATCCTACATACCATCATAACCATGGCCTATAAAAAAAGCTAAATGCACTTGCTGTATATTATTAGTTTCTTGGATCGTGAACACAACTTTCAAAAGATTGTTGTTGAAAATTTTAGCTTTATAAAGTTTATTACGTGACCATGTGTCTCAATACAGCTATCGCAACGGTACCTGTTTCCATGGGGAACTAGATACTTTAGGGTACCTATGCACGGCGTACATGAATTTTTTTATTTATGCATTGGTAAATGCTGAATATATTATTTTGATTTAGTAACATCAATAACTAACAATGTTACAACTCGTAAGAAACTTTTTTTCTGGTTATTTGTGCATTTTGTTCCAATTCGGATAGCTACCTGAAATGCTCATAAACCGCATCATTTCGTGGAAAAATTCTCCCAACGAGTGGTCTGTTTATATTCTGCTACTGAACCAGTCAGGTGACAGTTGCATTAGGCTACCGATACACACAACGGGATACTATTGAACCATGCTTTACCTGTGTCAGCGAAAATAGGTTAAAACTATTTAAATATTTTAAATACGGATGGAAAAAATACGCCGAGCATAGGAATATGCCATGCATAGGTTCCACCACTCTATTCATTTCTTGAATGGCCTCCCTTCCCAACTACATCATGTATGTACAGTCCAACCCCAGCTTAATCATGTCTACCAAGCGTCTACCAAGCGTCTGGTTCACTGTCATGATCATCATCTTCAGTAATTGCAGACGTCCAGAAGAGTACATGATTGTATACTTACAATAGTGATGTTCCTGACAAGTTTAAAATAACGCTATCAAAGCCATTCAATAAATGGTAACACAGGGATCAGTTTAGGGGGTGATGTGTGCGATATAGTCGCCCTAGTGACTCGTGACTTGACGTCGCCCTAGTGAGTCGTGACTCTGACGTCGCCCTAGTGAGTCGTGACTCTGACGTCGCCCTAGTGAGTCGTGACTCTGACGTCGCCCTAGTGAGTCGTGACTCTGACGTCGCCCTAGTGAGTCGTGACTCTGACGTCGCCCTAGTGAGTCGTGACTCTGACGTCGCCCTAGTGAGTCGTGACTCTGACGTCGCCCTAGTGAGTCGTGACTCTGACGTCGCCCTAGTGAGTCGTGACTCTGACGTCGCCCTAGTGAGTCGTGACTCTGACGTCGCCCTAGTGAGTCGTGACTCTGACGTCGCCCTAGTGAGTCGTGACTCTGACGTCGCCCTAGTGAGTCGTGACTCTGACGTCGCCCTCTGGGTGTACCACTTTTCCATAAAAAAAACATTTTTTAAATATTTTTTTTTACAATTTTCATACCAAATTTTGGCCCATTATAAAATACTCCGTACATATAAATCTTGTATTTAATGGTCATACTGTGCATTTTAACCATATTTTGTTGAAATTGATTAAATAACACCATTTAAGGACGTGACCGCGCGCTTTTTCACGTCTCCCAAAAATTCTGACCTAGAATGAACCCTGTAACAATGTTGGATATGTATACAAACCACATGACATGTAACACAATTCAACAGCTGTAATTTGCCAGTATCTAAACTCTTAGTTCTTCACAGTACTCATTTGTCTATCAAACAATTGTGGTCTAGGCGTCTACCTGGCTGTCCGATTAGCGCAATGGTTAGTACGCTCGCTTCTCACCAATGCAATCCGGGTTCGATCCTCAGACCGGGAAGTATGTGCGATGGTACGTGATCGCCAGATCGGACATGTGGGTTTTCTCGGGTACTCCGGTTTCCTCCCACACGAATGACCACATATGCGCTTTCATTAATATAAGTTGTTAAAACTTGCTTCGCAATCGTAAAATAAATAAAGTTTAAACTTTACCTCGCCTGTTTACACAGGAAAAATAAAAAACAAATAAATAAATTTTTCTGCGATTTGACCTACATGCCAGGCTACTATAGAATGCAGTTTTGCGCCATCTATTCGGCTGTGCTGAGCTGGGAACACATTACTGGCTCGCCAAAATTAAAAAAAGCATTCAATTAGAATTGTTGTATCTATGGACATGCCAAGAAACACAACTGGATGCGTTCCACATAATTTCTGTTGGCGAATATGTTATGCTAGAATATGTTATGCTAGAATATGTTATGCTAGAATATGTTATGCTAGAATATGTTATGTTATGCTAGAATATGTTATGTTATACTAGAATATGTTATGTTATGCTAGAATATGTTATGTTATAATATGTTATGCTAGAATATGTTATGTTATGCTAGAATATGTTATGTTATAGAATATGTTATGCTAGAATATGTTATGTTATGCTAGAATATGTTATGTTATGCTAGAATATGTTATGTTGCGCTAGAATATGTTATGCTAGAATATGTTATGTTATAGAATATGTTATGCTAGAATATGTTATGTTATAGAATATGTTATGTTGCGCTAGAATATGTTATGTTATGCTAGAATATGTTATGTTATGCTAGAATATGTTATGCTAGAATATGTTATGCTAGATTATGTTATGCTAGATTATGTTATGTTATGCTAGAATATGTTATGCTAGAATATGTTATGTTATGCTAGAATATGTTATACTATGCTAGAATATGTTATGTTATGCTAGAATATGTTATGTTATGCTAGAATATGTTATGTTATGCTAGAATATGTTATGCTATGCTAGAATATGTTATGTTATGCTAGAATATGTTATGCTAGAATATGTTATGCTAGAATATGTTATGTTATGCTAGAATATGTTATGTTATGCTAGAATATGTTATGTTATGCTAGAATATGTTATGCTAGAATATGTTATGCTAGAATATGTTGTAGAATATGTTATGTTTTGTTGTTTGCTAGAATATGTTATGTATGCTAGAATATGTTATGTTATGCTAGAATATGTTATGCTAGAATATGTTATGCTAGAATATGTTATGCTAGATTATGTTATGTTATGCTAGAATATGTTATGCTAGAATATGTTATGTATGCTAGAATATGTTATGCTATGCTAGAATATGTTATGTTATGCTAGTATTTATGTTATGCTAGAATATGTTATGTTATGCTAGAATATGTTATGCTATGCTAGAATATGTTTGTATGCTAGAATATTATGCTAGAATATGTTATGCTAGAATATGTTATGTTATGCTAGAATATGTTATGTTATGCTAGAATATGTTATGTTATGCTAGAATATGTTATGCTAGAATATGTTATGCTAGAATATGTTATGCTAGAATATGTTATGTTATGCTAGAATATGTTATGCTATGCTAGAATATGTTATGTTATGCTAGAATATGTTATGTTATGCTAGAATATGTTATGCTATGCTAGAATATGTTATGTTATGCTAGAATATGTTATGTTATGCTAGAATATGTTATGTTATGCTAGAATATGTTATGCTAGAATATGTTATGCTATGCTAGAATATGTTATGTTATGCTAGAATATGTTATGTTATGCTAGAATATGTTATGCTATGCTAGAATATGTTATGTTATGCTAGAATATGTTATGTTATGCTATAATATGTTATGTTATGCTAGAATATGTTATGTTATGCTAGAATATGTTATGTTAGGCTAGAATATGTTATGTTATGCTAGAATATGTTATGTTATACACTTTTGTTATTTACTGCTCACCTTTCTTCATGCTAAACGTTTTAGGGTGCGATTTAAATCCAGCATTGGACGTGATATAATTACACAGACCATTATATTCGGGTTACAACTGTTGTATTTACATTTTCAGAAGATGTTAAATCGCACTGTATAGAAGGATGTCCCACACAATATAAAACAAGTCAAATAAAACAGAATGCTACAACACTATGTACAGTCAGCAAGAAGTTTGCTACGAGGGTGCAGTAGAATCAATCAGCGGTAACTATTACATTTTCTTTTGGTTAGGACTAAATTATAAATAATGTCTCTGTCAGCATAGTATTACAGGCAATAATACTATAGGAATGAATCGCGGGTTAATAGTTTCCATCGGGGTATGAACTATATTGGACGGGGTTAAAGTGTGTGTGCCGAAGCATCCACGCTACCTTTAAACATGCCCAATGCAGTTCATACCCCGATGGAAACTATTAACCTGCGATTCATTACTTATATTTACATTAATTATTTTTTTCAATGACACAAAAAATTATAGCACACTTTGTATTTAAAATGATTTTAGACCAGATTTGCAACATATCGTGTGCCGGAACAGGTAAATAGGTCATCCTTGGAACAGCGTAACGTGTAAGACCCGCCTTTTCTCGCAACTAACACTGCGAATACGCATGCCCATAACGTCGAGTGCGCATGTCAGCTGCATATCATTATTTGGGAACCCTCATACGAAAATGAATACAATCAGGGCACAAACGTTCATCAAAGGAAATGCAATAGCGATGTAAATATTCTCAAATAATAGTTTACTCTCTAATAAATTAAAAGTCTGCCTCCGTGGTCGAGTGGTTAAGGTCGCTGACTTGATACAAGTCAGACTTGTATACCACTGTAACCTATCATCACTGATGGTCACGGGTTCGAGCCCCGCTCAGGCCGTGTCTCATTTATATGAAAAAGTTGGCAGTTTCTTACGGAGGTTGGTGCACCCAAGTACTGGTAAACCGCTGGAGCCTGCCCAGGAAAGATGTTGTTAGGTAAACTGCCCGTCGGCGATATAGCCCAAAATGGTGCTGATGCAGGCATAAAACCAGAAATATAAAAAAAAAAAATTTTTGGCAAGGTGTAGAAAACTTTCAAGGCAAGGTTCTGCAGTGTTATTTTATTTTTTTAATAGATTTATTTATGACTCATAATCTAATCTAATATTGATTTTATCTTATCTATGTTTCAGTGCTTGGTTCCATAAAAACTACAGGCAGTCCAAGCATGAGACACTGTACGACATACTGGGCGTGTCGAGGACAGCAACAGATAAAGAGATAAGAAATGCATACATAAAATTATGTAAACAGGTAGGAACCTCCTATACGCCATGCCATGTGGCATAGCTGCGTAATTGTAGGAGATGTGTATTGTATGCGACTGAACTTGTGGGAAGCATAAACTAAACATGTAAAGCGACACTACATCGGTGAAAATGAAAATTTATACAGAATGTAATTTCCTATTATATGGTATAATTTCCCCCAAATATTTGCCTCAAAAACTGAGTATTTCAACTAATAAACAAGTGCCGTATTCGCGGTTTGTTGACATAACAAAATAATGTAAACAGGGTCGACATACATGTGTAATACAACCTGTGTATCCCGAATAACGAGATTTATGGTACAGATTTACCTTTATATCTCACATTTGTGCCTATGCATATTTATTTATAGACTAATCTTAGTTAAATTAATTATCTCTAAGCGACAGTATCAAGCGTTTAGTATTTACTACAATGACAAGGAAATGTAAATTCAGGAGCATGAATGTTTGAAAGTTTGTAGACCACAAAAGCACTGTTTATTGATTCAATGTTAGTGTTCGAATGTATTCGGAAGAATTTGTAGTAGCTATGCATTTATACGTGAACAATACATTTTCCCCGGGGTGGGGGAGGGGTATACTCACTGTTTCCTTGGTACTGAGGTAGTCCAGGAGGATTACTTCCGGCTCCCCTCGTACACCAGCCCCAGGGTGGGGGAGGGGTATACTCACTGTTTCCTTGGTACTGAGGTAGTCCAGGAGGATTACTTCCAGCTCCCCTCGTACACCAGCCCCGGGGTGGGGGAGGGGTATACTCACTGTTTCCTTGGTACTGAGGTAGTCCAGTAGAATTACTTCCAGCTCCCCTCGTATACCAGCCCCAGGGTGGGGGAGGGGTATACTTACTGTTTCCTCGGTTTTGAGTTAGTCTTGTTGAAAGGATGGTTTGTTACGTATTGAACTCCTTGGTGTAGTGCAGAGCTAAGACTACATAATGACACATACGTACATGTACATATATATCTGTCTCTGTGATTAAGGCGTCCGCCTACGAAGCGGGAGGTCGAAGGTTCGAATCTCGTCAGGGGTTCGTTCTGATATGGCCGGTTGGTGAGCCGCCAGCTAGTTAAATAAATATTACCGATTGCCTACCAACCTGGCGCCTGGCATACAAGTAGATGATTCGGGAAGTACCGGTACTGATGTTCATAAAAACGAGGTGTCTCGTAAGTCAGAAATGGCTGGCCCTTTAAATAGGGGTGACTGTATAATAAACAAACACTTTTATTTTCCTTTTATATATCTCTGATTCAAACTATTCTCTCTGCACTTATTTGCAGTTTCACCCTGATTCACTCTCCACTTATTTGCAGTTTCACCCTGATTCGGACGCTAAAGATAAAACGCTACATGAGAAATTTGTGAAAATCAGTAAGGCATATGGAGTGCTTGGTAAACCCTCAGAAAAGAAGTTGTACGATGAGTCGCTGGCAGCCGGGCTCAACCCAGAGGCCGATGAAGTGTTTACTACTCAGAATTGGAACCCAAATCATTCGCAGTTTTATTACCATCCAAGATTTTATAATGATCCTAAAATGAGGTAATGCTGGTGTTTAGCACTGTCGTTGTAGTAGAGTGTACTATAGAGAGAATTGAAGTGTTCTTGTGTTGTGCAATAATGGAGGTAGACTATTACGAATATCTCGATCACAGCGCATACAGCGCTCATTCTTGATGGTGACATGGTAAAATAGTCGCCCGCGGAACCATCACTTTGCCCTTCAAAAAAATAGTTTTTTACAATTTTTATACCAAATTTTATCCAGTACACTGGCCATTGTAGATCATTTCTTTCTATTCAAATGTTGTATTTAATGGTTATAGTGGTTATATAAGCCTATTTTGTTGACTTTTAATAAATAATACCACGCGTTGCTATGATGTCTAGTTTGTGACGTTCATTTTCAATCTAGACATCATATAACACAAAAGCTAAGAATGACCTCATATGACCTGTTAGTGTGACCTTGAATTAGAATGTGACCTTGAATTAGAATCTATGCCAGTGCACTTACATTTTTTAATTATTTCGTCTGACTAGAGGATTTTCTGTGTCACGTCAGATGGTCTACATGTGAGGCGGTACTACAGATTTCGAGAAGACTGTCGAATGTGACAATATTAAGAACACCATTCTTTTCAATACATAAAACATTTGTATCTTTTTTCTCTCCATAAATTGTGGGGAGGGGGCACCGTTAAGAGGGTGGAGCGGGTTGATAAGTGATTATGTTACAATGGTAGAAAAAACTTTGAAGTGTATACTAATTAATATTAGCCCGATTGCGAAACAAGTTCTTAAAACTTATATTAAGCACTCTGGAGACCTCATTCCTGATGGAATCCACTGCCACGAGGGAGAGAGAAGAGGCAATGTGGAATTTAAATGCCTTGCATAAGGGCACAATCATAACGGCTGCAGTAGGGCTCGAACTCGGGGCGTTTCGCACCTGAAGCAAATGTTCTACCACTGCGCTATCGAAATTCGAAGAGGTTTATAGTAAGAAACAGTAAAGACATAACACACCAAAGGCACATGGCGAGGGCTGAGAGACATTCCCTGTAAATGTTTTAAAACTTAGATACATTGTATGAGCAATATGCTTGTAAAATATTGCATTATAAATACTGTGTGTATCATCATTCATTTTCTCAGATAAATAAACTGATATTTATTTTACAAAATAATATTTTAAAAAGTTTCAAGCAGTAACCTGGTTCAAACAGGGCACCCTTGCCCCATTACCGTGACGTAAGGAGAACCCTGACTGTGTTGTATCTTGTTTCAGAACACATGCAGCAAAGGCCTGGGAGGCTAACACAGGTATGTCGTTCAGGGAATATATGCAAGAGGAGAGGCCACCTGGTGATACACAGCCTGGTTCATCCCACGAGATACCGCATATACCACAAACCACCATGCTGGGTGTGATCTTCTTTCTCATGATATTGAGTGGTGGCGTGGCATATCGGCAGTATCAGTAAGTAACCATCCCATCGACAGTATCAGTAAGTCACCATCCCATCGACAGTATCAGTAAGTCACCATCCCATCGGCAGTATCAGTAAGTAACCATCCCATCGACAGTATCAGTAACCATCCCATCGACAGTATCAGTAAGTAACCATCCCATCGACAGTATCAGTAACCATCCCATCGACAGTATCAGTAACCATCCCATCGACAGTATCAGTAAGTAACCATCCCATCGACAGTATCAGTAAGTCATCATCCCATCGACAGTATCAGTAAGTCACCATCCCATCGACAGTATCAGTAAGTAACCATCCCATCGACAGTATCAGTAAGTAACCATCCCATCGACAGTATCAGTAACCATCCCATCGACAGTATCAGTAACCATCCCATCGACAGTATCAGTAAGTAACCATCCCATCGGCAGTATCAGTAAGTAACCATCCCATCGACAGTATCAGTAACCATCCCATCGACAGTATCAGTAAGTAACCATCCCATCGACAGTATCAGTAAGTAACCATCCCATCGACAGTATCAGTAAGTAACCATCCCATCGACAGTATCAGTAAGTAACCATCCCATCGACAGTATCAGTAACCATCCCATCGACAGTATCAGTAAGTAACCATCCCATCGACAGTATCAGTAAGTAACCATCCCATCGACAGTATCAGTAAGTAACCATCCCATCGACAGTATCAGTAACCATCCCATCGACAGTATCAGTAAGTAACCATCCCATCGACAGTATCAGTAAGTAACCATCCCATCGACAGTATCAGTAAGTAACCATCCCATCGACAGTATCAGTAAGTAACCATCCCATCGGCAGTATCAGTAGTAACCATCCCATCGACAGTATCAGTAAGTAACCATCCCATCGACAGTATCAGTAAGTAACCATCCCATCGACAGTATCAGTAAGTAACCATCCCATCGACAGTATCAGTAAGTAACCATCCCATCGACAGTATCAGTAAGTAACCATCCCATCGACAGTATCAGTAACCATCCCATCGACAGTATCAGTAACCATCCCATCGACAGTATCAGTAACCATCCCATCGACAGTATCAGTAAGTAACCATCCCATCGACAGTATCAGTAAGTAACCATCCCATCGACAGTATCAGTAAGTAACCATCCCATCTACAGTATCAGTAAGTAACCATCCCATCGACAGTATCAGTAAGTAACCATCCCATCTACAGTATCAGTAACCATCCCATCGACAGTATCAGTAACCATCCCATCGACAGTATCAGTAACCATCCCATCGACAGTATCAGTAAGTAACCATCCCATCGACAGTATCAGTAAGTAACCATCCCATCTACAGTATCAGTAAGTAACCATCCCATCGACAGTATCAGTAAGTAACCATCCCATCGGCAGTATCAGTAAGTAACCATCCCATCGACAGTATCAGTAAGTAACCATCCCATCGACAGTATCAGTAACCATCCCATCGGCAGTATCAGTAAGTAACCATCCCATCGACAGTATCAGTAAGTAACCATCCCATCGACAGTATCAGTAAGTAACCATCCCATCGACAGTATCAGTAAGTAACCATCCCATCTACAGTATCAGTAACCATCCCATCGGCAGTATCAGTAAGTAACCATCCCATCGACAGTATCAGTAACCATCCCATCGACAGTATCAGTAACCATCCCATCGACAGTATCAGTAAGTAACCATCCCATCGACAGTATCAGTAAGTACCATCCCATCGGCAGTATCAGTAAGTAACCATCCCATCGACAGTATCAGTAAGTAACCATCCCATCGACAGTATCAGTAACCATCCCATCGGCAGTATCAGTAAGTAATCCCATCACAGTATCAGTAACCATCCCATCGGCAGTATCAGTAAGTAACCATCCCATCGACAGTATCAGTAAGTAACCATCCCATCGACAGTATCAGTAACCATCCCATCGGCAGTATCAGTAAGTAACCATCCCATCGACAGTATCAGTAACCATCCCATCGACAGTATCAGTAAGTAACCATCCCATCGACAGTATCAGTAAGTAACCATCCCATCGACAGTATCAGTAAGTCCATCCCATCGACAGTATCAGTAAGTAACCATCCCATCGACAGTATCAGTAAGTACCATCCCATCGACAGTATCAGTAAGTAACCATCCCATCGACAGTATCAGTAAGTAACCATCCCATCGACAGTATCAGTAAGTAACCATCCCATCGACAGTATCAGTAAGTCCATCCCATCGACAGTATCAGTAAGTAACCATCCATCGACAGTATCAGTAACATCCCATCGACAGTATCAGTAACCATCCCATCGACAGTATCAGTAAGTAACCATCCCATCGACAGTATCAGTAACCATCCCATCGACAGTATCAGTAAGTAACCATCCCATCGACAGTATCAGTAAGTAACCATCCCATCGACAGTATCAGTAAGTACCATCCCATCGACAGTATCAGTAACCATCCCATCGACAGTATCAGTAAGTAACCATCCCATCGACAGTATCAGTAAGTAACCATCCCATCGACAGTATCAGTAAGTAACCATCCCATCGACAGTATCAGTAAGTAACCATCCCATCGACAGTATCAGTAAGTACCATCCCATCGACAGTATCAGTAACCATCCCATCGACAGTATCAGTAACCATCCCATCGACAGTATCAGTAACCATCCCATCGACAGTATCAGTAAGTAACCATCCCATCGACAGTATCAGTAAGTAACCATCCCATCTACAGTATCAGTAAGTAACCATCCCATCTACAGTATCAGTAAGTAACCATCCCATCTACAGTATCAGTAAGTAACCATCCCATCTACAGTATCAGTAACCATCCCATCGACAGTATCAGTAACCATCCCATCGACAGTATCAGTAACCATCCCATCGACAGTATCAGTAAGTAACCATCCCATCGACAGTATCAGTAAGTAACCATCCCATCTACAGTATCAGTAAGTAACCATCCCATCTACAGTATCAGTAAGTAACCATCCCATCGGCAGTATCAGTAAGTAACCATCCCATCTACAGTATCAGTAAGTAACCATCCCATCTACAGTATCAGTAACCATCCCATCGGCAGTATCAGTAAGTCACCATCCCATCGGCAGTATCAGTAAGTAACCATCCCATCGGCAGTATCAGTAAGTAACCATCCCATCTACAGTATCAGTAAGTAACCATCCCATCTACAGTATCAGTAACCATCCCATCGGCAGTATCAGTAAGTAACCATCCCATCTACAGTATCAGTAACCATCCCATC
>CM026404.1:617667-642482 GCA_014843695.1 Archivesica marissinica
TCACTACATCATAGACATCCCTCACTACATCATAGACATCCCTCACTACATCATAGACATCCCTCACTACATCATAGACATCCCTCACTACATCATAGACATCCCTCACTACATCATAGACATCCCTCACTACATCATAGACATCCCTCACTACATCATAGACATCCCTCACTACATCATAGACATCCCTCACTACATCATAGACATCCCTCACTACATCATAGACATCCCACACTACATCATAGACATCCCTCACTACATCATAGACATCCCTCACTACATCATAGACATCCCTCACTACATCATAGACATCCCTCACTACATCATAGACATCCCTCACTACATCATAGACATCCCTCACTACATCATAGACATCCCTCACTACATCATAGACATCCCTCACTACATCATAGACATCCCTCACTACATCATAGACATCCCTCACTACATCATAGACATCCCACACTACATCATAGACATCCCTCACTACATCATAGACATCCCACACTACATCATAGACATCCCTCACTACATCATAGACATCCCTCACTACATCATAGACATCCCACACTACATCATAGACATCCCTCATACATCATAGACATACCTCACTACATCCCTTACATCCCTCTACACCCCATATACATCCCTCATCCCCCCATAGACATCCCTCACTACATCATAAACATCCCTCACTACATCATAGACATCCCTCAATACATCATAGACATACCTCACTACATCATAGACATACCTCACTACATCATAGACATACCTCACTACATCATAACATCCCTCACTACATCATAGACATCCCTCAATACATCATAGACATACCTCACTACATCATAGACATCCCTCACTACATCATAGACATCCCTCACTACATCATAGACATCCCTCACTACATCATAGACATCCCTCACTACATCATAGACATCCCTCACTACATCATAGACATCCCTCACTACATCATAGACATCCCTCACTACATCATAGACATCCCTCACTACATCATAGACATCCCTCACCCCCCATAGACATCCCTCACTACATCATAGACATCCCTCACCCCCCATAGACATCCCTCACTACATCATAGACATCCCTCACTACATCATAGACATCCCTCACTACATCATAGACATCCCTCACTACATCATAGACATCCCACACTACATCATAGACATCCCTCACCCCCCATAGACATACCTCACTATATCATAGACATACCTCACCCCCATAGACATCCCTCACTACATCATAGACATCCCTCACTACATCATAGACATCCCTCACTACATCATAGACATCCCTCACTACATCATAGACATCCCTCACTACATCATAGACATCCCTCACTACATCATAGACATCCCTCACTACATCATAGACATCCCTCACTACATCATAGACATCCCTCACTACATCATAGACATCCCTCACTACATCATAGACATCCCTCACTACATCATAGACATCCCTCACTACATCATAGACATCCCTCACTACATCATAGACATCCCTCACTACATCATAGACATCCCTCACTACATCATAGACATACCTCACACATCATAGACATCATAGACATCCCTCACTACATCCCTCATTACATCCTTCTCTACCCCCATATACATCCCTCATCCCCCCATAGACATCCCTCACTCCATCATAGACATCCCTCACTACATCATAGACATCCCTCACTCCCCACATAGACATCCCTCACCCCCCCATAGACATCCCTCACTACATCATAGACATCCCTCACTACATCTATAGGTGTCTACATCCCTCGCTCCATCGAACGTGACTTTTACACTCGGAGAATTGTATTATAGATATGTAAAGATTATAGTATTATATTCTTGATCAGTGATCTATTGTGTTTTCAGGAAGGGAAGGCAATTCGTAGATGAAAAAAGGAAAATATCTTTGGAAAAAAGTGCAAAGTACGAACTAGAAAAAAGTACTGCAAGGTAATGACAATAATACAAACTAGAAAGAAGTACTGCAAGGTAATGGCAATAATACAAACTAGAAAGAAGTACTGCAAGGTAATGACAATAATACAAACTAGAAAGAAGTACTGCAAGGTAATCACAATAATACAAAGCTCACTATAACAACACTTATTACAATAAGTAGTATCACTCGGAGAGATGCAAACACCCCACTCTGGGCTGACCGCCACGACCATGTGCCGTGACCGGTTTCACCAGACACAGACAGATAGCCACACAGACAGACAGACACACACACAAACAGATACACACGCACGCACGCACGCACACACACACACACACACAGATAGATACACAGACAGACACAGCTAAATAATAGACTGGGTTCCAGTCTGTGAGTGCAGAGTAGCCTGGGTTCCAGTATGTCAGTGCAGAGTAGCCTGGGTTCCAGTCTGTCAGTGCAGAGTAGCCTGGGTTCCAGTCTGTCAGTGCAGAGTAGCCTGGGTTCCAGTCTGTCAGTGCAGAGTAGCCTGGGTTCCAGTCTGTGAGAGCAAAGTAGCCTGGGTTCCAGTATGTGAGAGCAGAGTAGCCTGGGTTCCAGTCTGTGAGTGCAGAGTAGCCTGGGTTCCAGTCTGTCAGTGCAGAGTAGCCTGTGTTCCAGTCTGTCAGTGCAGAGTAGCCTGTGTTCCAGTCTGTGAGTGCAGAGTAGCCTGGGTTCCAGTCTGTCAGTGCAGAGTAGCCTGGGTATGAGTGCAGAATAGCCTGGGTTCCAGTCTGTCAGTGCAGAGTAGCCTGGATTCCAGTATGTCAGTGTAGAATAGCCTGGGTTCCAGTCTGTCATAGTCTGGGTTCCAGTCTGTGAGTGCAGAGTAGCCTGGGTTCCAGTCTGTGAGTGCAGAGTAGCCTGGGTTCCAGTCTGTGAGTGCAGAGTAGCCTGGGTTCCAGTCTGTCAGTGCAGAATAGCCTGGGTTCCAGTATGTCAGTGGAGAGTAGCCTGGGTTCCAGTCTGTCAGTGTAGAGTAGCCTGGGTTCCAGTCTGTCAGTGCAGAGTAGCCTGGGTTCCAGTCTGTGAGTGTAGAGTAGCCTGGGTTCCAGTCTGTGAGTGCAGAGTAGCCTGGGTTCCAGTATGTGAGTGCAAAGTAGCTGGGTTCCAGTCTGTGAGTGCAGAGTAGCCTGGGTTCCAGTCTGTGAGTGCAGAGTAGTCTGGGTTCCAGTCTGTCAGTGCATAGTAGCCTGGGTTCCAGTCTGTCAGTGCAGAGTAGCCTGGGTTCCAGTCTGTGAGTGCAGAGTAGTCTGGGTTCCAGTCTGTGAGTGCAGAGTAGCCTGGGTTCCAGTCTGTGAGTGTAGAGTAGCCTGGGTTCCAGTCTGTCAGTGCAGAGTAGCCTGGGTTCCAGTCTGTCAGTGTAGAGTAGCCTGGGTTCCAGTCTGTGAGTGCAGAGTAGCCTGGGTTCCAGTCTGTCAGTGTAGAGTAGCCTGGGTTCCAGTCTGTGAGTGCAGAGTAGCCTGGGTTCCAGTCTGTCAGTGTAGAGTAGCCTGGGTTCCAGTCTGTGAGTGCAGAGTAGCCTGGGTTCCAGTCTGTCAGTGCAGAGTAGCCTGGGTTCCAGTCTGTCAGTGCAGAGTAGCCTGGGTTCCAGTCTGTCAGTGCAGAGGTATTAATATCATTGTTATATTTCTAGCCATGACTGAACATTCTTTTCAGAAATGCACAACCAGACCAGCAGCGCCTTCTATATAACCAGGGGACAGGAGAGAAAGATTTGGAAGATATGTCTATAGACAGTATTGCTACGCCAGGGCAAACCTTCCCGGAAAAGGAGTTAAGCACTTGACCGTTGGATATAGAAAATAAGTAAGCAATTTGGCTATTGGTTTAAATATTATTTATTTCAGTATTTTACATGTTTTTTACATTTTATGTATATTGAGAATTAACATTTTACATATAAATTGACCACCTACGTGGTCGAGTGGTTACGGTCGCTGACTTGTATACCACTGTAACCTATCATCACTGATGGTCACTGGTTCAAGCCCCGCTCAGGCCGTGTCTGTTTATATGATAAAGTTGGCAGTCGGAGGTTGGTGCACCAAGTTCTGGTTAACTGTTTGAACATGCCAACTAAAGGTGTTGCTAGGTAAACTGCTCGGCGATATAGCCCAAAATGGTGCTGATGCAGGCTTAACACCCGAACAATATGAATTAACAGTAATAGATTGGATTAGATCGAAAAACGTATATTATTCTTTTCCCTAGTTTAACTATTGATTTTGACCATGGAATAAATGTTATAGAACAGTAGCATGTCTGGAATTAGATATTAGACCATGGATTGGATGACACAGTCATCTCTAACACAGGGATTATTCTAGAGGGCGATGTGGGCGAAATTGTCGCCCTAGGGACCCTGACTTCGCCCTCTGGGGGCCCCACTTCTCCCTTTTTTTGGTTTTTACGATTTTCAAACAAAATTTTGTCTAGTAAGATACACTGGCCCATTGTAAAGCACTCCATCTATTCAAATGTTGTATTTAATGGTTGTACTGTGCATTTTAACCCTATTTTGCAGAAGTATATTAAAGAACACCATTTAAGGACGCGATCGCGCACTTTCTCACTTCTCCCAAAAATTCTGACCTAGAATGAACCCTGCTAACAGCGGCAGTTTGTTGGTAAAAGTAGCTGCCCTGATCATTCTTTATGCCCTATCTTTGCTATTTCAAGAGATATAACTGTGTGTTGGAGGTTATACACTCTGTGTTGGAGGTTATACATACATACATATACATATCTGGTAGGAGGTCACGACCCCCTCTGTACTGTTACTCTGTGTGCAGTCCGTCCAGGTGGCGTATTGTTTCTCATTGAAATGTTTGTCTAGACTGTTTTTAAACGTGTTCATTGATGTTGCGTATAAAACTGTTCTCACAAGCTTAAGCAGTATGATTGGTCGAGTTTGAGAAGTGCTCTTGGGTCAACCAATAAGAAAGTTTGACTGCGAGTTTTAGATTGGAGGCGTTACTGTGTGTTTTACGTTTATTTATCGTCGCTACTGGTTGCCCATATGAGCGACGCCTCCTGCAGAGACTAGTCATTTTAGATTTTTGGAGGATAGTGCAATGATACAGACAGAGACCCATTCCAGAGTCTCCTCTGCTTCTTTTACGTACACGGTGTAAAGCACCGACACGAGACCTCGGTTTAAAGTTCATCTGAAAGACTGTTAATTTTATTAGGGTCAGACGGGGGATCGAACCTGCGATCACTGGATTACCAGTCCAGCGTGTTAACCACTGGACTACAGATCCGTCTGTTGAGGTGTTACTGGTACTATTTAAATGTTTTATATTTTCAGATTTTCTACTAGATGTAAAGAAGGATATGTGTATATGTGCTTATGGGAATGTTAGGCGAATATTTAAACAGTAAATTGGTTTCACATTGCAATGTGCATTGAAATTTCCTGTTCTGGAACATATTCACATACTTGTGTGTATTAACCAAGTAAGAATGTGCTTGTTTGATTGGTTTAAACAAGTCGTCCATACAATGGGTGAACGTGTTCTAGCAAACAAGCACATTAAATTTGCTTTACACCAAGTGTAAACTTTCGTTCTTATAACTTTAAAACTATGGGATAGGTTAAAGGCAGTCAAACTGCTAAGATCGCAATACGAAGTGCTAGATTCTCCATTTATATTCGAACTCCTGTGTATCGATATCACCGTATCGATATCACCATATTGATATCACTGTATCGATATCACCGTTCACATAATTATGCTGAAACTGCATAAAATTGAAACGCAGAGAAACATCATCCAGAACTGCCGGAATTGTTGTTTTCTTTTAATCCTATTTTATTACATACTCAATGTATTGTATACTACAATACTCAATGTATTGTATACTACAATACTCAATGTATTGTATACTACAATACTCAATGTATTGTATACTACAATACTCAATGTATTGTATACTACAATACTCAATGTATTGTATACTACAATACTCAATGTATTGTATACTACAATACAAAACCAATGAACACACTTGTATTATTATGTATGATATACAATGTATGGTTTGTTCGCGGCATTGTTTGCACAAGAATTGTCAATATAATTATGTTGATGCAAATTGGTCGGGCCGCAAGATTTAACAACATTAGTTATGGCCCTCCCGTTTAGATTATATACGGTAGAATTGCCAAAGTTACGCAGCTCCAGTATTTTCAGAGCAAGAACTTATTGACCAATGGAAATCCAGCATGCTATGATATATCTATTTTTACCATTTCTGGTTGGCCAATCATCTGTGGCAGGAAGAATCGCGAAAATATGTTACTTTTATATTAATGTAATTAATTATGTAATTAATGTTAAATCACAAAAAGTGTATGTGTGATTATTGTGAACGATTGTATTGATATATTGTATGTTTTGAGTTGCCGTTAATTTGATGTCCAAGCTTACTACTCAAAGGTGAATCATAAATACCCATTCAATAAGGTACATACCTCCATGTGCATTGAAAAATCACTTTACGCTAACTGTATTCAAAACTTCAAAATATACTTAAATATATATACTTATATTTGCCAGTATTCCTATGTTCTATTTGAAAGGTGGCAGATTTTCTACCAGGCCCCTATACTAAATAATTGTAGCAAGGCGGACACTGCATTACATCATAGATATTTAATACTGACGGTAACTCTTGATGAAATTGTGCACACAGACTTGATGTCGCCAAGATGAGATTACTTTTTCGATGTACTCGTTTTAATGTCCAACGGAGAAAACGTTTGACGAGTAAACAAACTAGTTTTTCACACAAACTACACCATGACATGACTTACACTGACTTGCTGAAATATCGTGGACAGAATCTAAGAAATTCTTGAACCACTGATTGGATTAATATATGATTGAACGTTATTGCTCCCACTTTGGTTCCGTTTGTCATATTTTTATGTCGCTCTTTTTTATATGAAACCAAACATATTATAACTACACAATCTCATCCGAATTGTACTGAACATTTTACTTTCAAATCTCATTTTCACCAGAGCATGATATTATTTATATGTACATGTATAATGAAACCTCTTAAAGCAGAACCCATCAAAATCTGAAACTGTTTAAGTGGTACCAACCGCTCCATTCCAGAAATAGGAGAACTTTGTGCACAATCTGTCGGTGTATAATAAAATATATAGAACTGACAAATTTTTATGAGGAATATATTACTTTGTCTGTTTGTCTGTATGCATCTCTGTGCAGAATTACCTGTATACCATCCTACCACTCAACCATAGAAGTCTGCAACCCAGTACCGGTCTACCACTCAACCACAGAAGTCTGCAACCCGTACCGGTCTACCACTCAACCACAGAAGTCTGCAACCCGTACCGGTCTACCACTCAACCATAGAAGTCTGCAACCCAGTACCGGTCTACCACTCAACCATAGAAGTCTGCAACCCAGTACCGGTCTACCACTCAACCATAGAAGTCTGCAACCCGTACCGGTCTACCACTCAACCACAGAAGTCTGCAACCCGTACCGGTCTACCACTCAACCACAGAAGTCTGCAACCCGTACCGGTCTACCACTCAACCACAGAAGTCTGCAACCTGTACCGGTCTACCACTCAACCATAGAAGTCTGCAACCCATACCGGTCTACCACTCAACCACAGAAGTCTGCAACCCGTACCGGTCTACCACTCAACCATAGAAGTCTGCAACCCAGTACCGGTCTACCACTCAACCACAGAAGTCTGCAACCCGTACCGGTCTACCACTCAACCACAGAAGTCTGCAACCCGTACCGTTCACCATTCATAATTACAGAGGTTTATCTGTAGTGTTTACAGTTTGTGAAATGTGTACACGTTTTTAGTTTGCTTCAATAGTGTACTTGTATTTGATTGCATTTTATAATTATATACAAAACGTATGAGGATTTGTATCGTGTGACAATACAAATGGCAGGTGCCAGTGTAATTCTGTAACGGTTAACTTTATTATAAATCTTAATGTTTTTGGTTTATAATGTTTTATTAGTTTATGTCGCTGCATTGGATGCATGTGGATTATGTTTATATTTGTTCAGTACACACGTACGCACGCATACATATCACACAAGCACACACACACACACAGGCGCACATACACACGCTCATACATGTACATGCACGCACGCACATGCACACACACATACCACATCACACACACCACACCACACACTACACCACACAGACAGATAAACACACAAGTACTGAGTTAAGATCGATGTGTTTAAGATTTAAAAAAGTTTGAATATGAAGTTGTCAACTATTCAATAAATTGTTGAATTTCCTTCCAATTGTTGTTGTTAGCATTTTTAGCTCATCTGGCGAAAAGCCAAAGAAGCTGTTGTGAGAGATGTGTTATCTAGTTTCCCATGAATCAATGGTAGAAATTATTATAGAATCTTTGCAGCAGCCTCTACTAAACTGATGAAATGGAGTCAGAAACTAGGTCACTAGATGAACGAAAAGGAAAACCTTGAATGTCTTCTATGACCCAATAGGAATGTTGTTACATGTGGTTTGCTGTATCCTTACAACAGCTCTACCAATATTGTTCAGATAGGGGTCAATGGGGTCAAACGCTAGGTCACGGGGTCAAACACTTAGGTCACTGTGGTTCAAACACTAGGTCACTGGAGTCAAACACTAGGTCACTGGAGTCAAACACTAGGTCACTCAAGTCAAACACTAGGTCACTGGAGTCAAACACTAGGTTACTGGAGTCAAACACTAGGCTACCGGTTGCCCATATCAGCGACGCCTCCTGAAGAGATTAGTTATTTTAGATTTTGGAAGATTGTGTATGATACAGACAGAGACCCATTCCAGAGCCTCCCCTGATTCTTTTACGTGCACGATGTAAAGCACTGACACGAGACCTCTGATTAAAGTCCCATCTGAAAGGCTGTTAATTTTATTGGACCAGTTATGTATACAACTTGCAAATCTTCTGAAATAGTAACCTGTGTACTGGGAAATACTAACCTGTGTACTGGGAAATCATGTCTGAATCGTTCTGGTTTTCCGAATGTTCTTGGGAGGACCACCGCCGTAACGTTCGCGTGGCCCCTATGTCGGCTCCCTTCCGAGGCGCATTATACATGTACTTTATATTGAGAAAAGTCCGAAATGATATTACACAACTATTCATCGTATTTTATTCCTTCTAGACAACAATTGTTATACAGCATTAACAAAATTACAACATAGACGAATAATTAACATAGAAATACATTGCAAATGGCGGATAATACAAACGGGGGATAACTCTTCAACACAACATTTAATGCCAGCCATTAATACAATGCAGTCTGTTTTAGTTCGTTAGTCTATGCATATTATGTGGTAGGGGGAGGGAGGCTCGGTGGTTGAGTGATTAAGGACGTTGGTTTTCAAATCACTGGCCAATCGTCGCTGTAGGTTCGAATCCCAATGTAGGTGTCGAATTCTTTCATGTGAGGATGCTATCCAACTGACTTACGGAAGGTTGGTGGTTCTACCCTCGTAACCGTCCATGCCTGGAATACTGCTCGGAGGGGCACTCGGTCGGGGCCTTACGCCACCAATGAGGAATAGCTGAAGAGTCGACATATGACCTAAACTGTACCACTCAAATCCCCCACAAACAAGCAAGCAAACACATTTATTACAAGTTTACACCTTTATATTTTATTTCTGGTCGTCACGAGGGAGGGCGAAGTTGATTAGCTTAAGAACATCACCACAGTGGTTCTGACGAGGTTCGAACCCGTAACGATTCAATGACAAATGAATGTCAAATCGCTGCGTATATGTGGACAGACTGTGTGCATGTATAGGAAATGCATACTACATGCAAGCATGTGTAGCATACCTCCGTGTTGGTAGCATCTAAAGACAATTTAAATGCATTTGAACCTGTTAAGGACAAGTTCAGTTTATCATTCACATGTGAGGTCTGACTGTACGTTGGACTGCGCTCTTCCGCGGAAGTGCAGTTAACAGGGGACGGTGGTAAGAATTGCATACTTATATACGATACGTCCACGGAAGCGCAGTTAACAGGGGACGGTGATACAAATTGTATACTTATATACGACACTTCCGTGGAAGTGCAGTTAACAGGGTGGTAAGAATTGTATACTTATATACGACACTTCCGTGGAAGTGCAGTTAACAGGGTGGTAAGAATTGTATACTTATATACGACACTTCCGTGGAAGTGCAGTTAACAGGGTGGTAAGAATTGTATACGACACGACAACTGCAACGATCCTGCGAACTGACGGGCATCAACTAAACTTATATATAAAACAATAAAGTATTTATGTTAACACAAATATGAAATGGTCATTAATATAACAATATGAAAACAATGTAGCACAATAAACTGAGCTTACGTGCTTCTCTCTATTCTTGAATAGTTTTAGGATGCAGTAAGCTAATTAGCAGTGTGTTTGGGCTGTCGACATTTCTCTTAGACACTCCAAGATGAGATTGCATTATACTATTGCAGTTTGTATGTCTCACATGTACAGTCAAACCTGTGTTAGTGGCCACCTCCATTAAGCAGCCAACCTGCATTAAGCAGCCAGTTTTCAGATTCCCAATAGGTTACTTTGTTATACATTTGACCTCTATTAAGCAGCCACCTGTGTTCAGCAGACACTTTCTGTGATTCCCTTGGCTGGCTGCTTAAGACAGATTTGACTGTATGTCTAGTAATAAGGCATATACATGTAGCGGAAGGAGCACTCGTAGAGATGCAAACCCCCGTGCTGGTATTTGACACAAGGACACATTATTTAACCTGCCAGTAAGGTGCCTTCAGCGGCCACTGAGTGTGGCTTATTTGAAAGGTAGTACAATGTTTCCTATAGGTGTCCATCTTGCTTCTTATTTCGGGCTACACGCATACATAGCTTACTATAGAAATCAATGGGAGATGGCACTTCGCTGACCGCACCGACCACAGACTTCTCCCAAACTGTGTTTCAAGGTGTCCATCTTGCTTCTTATTTCGGGTTACACGCATACATAGCTTACTATAGCAATCAATGGAAGATGGCACTTGGCTGACCGCACTGACCACAGACTTCTCCCAAACTGGAATCACCTTCTCCTAGACCAAATATCTCGTGATCTATCCACAACGATTCATCAACATCAATCAACATCCTCTTGAGTTGTCCACAGGCAAACACACAGACATAGCCAAATATATACACGCGTACATAGGGCTGTCCGATTAGCGCAGTCGTTAGCACGCTCGCTTCTCACCAATGCAAGCCGGGTTCGATTCTCGGACTGGGAAGTATGTGAAATGGTCGCCAGATCGGACAGGTGGGTTTTCTCCCGGCAGAAAGTTGTTACCGCTTGTTTCACAATCGTTGTAAAATAAATAAAGTTTATACATGTACTTCATACACGTGAATGTGAGTGAACACTTCGGTGACCCTCCTAACCACTTTCCTCTGAGACCAACTCGCTATATATCCACACAGTTTAATTAGACAACATTCAACAACATTTTGGGCTATCCTGCCGAGAGACAGACACACAGACAGACGCAGTCAAAAGCAATAGCCCCTGTCCAGGACTATGGCGGGTTTTAAACGTCCGTAGGTTTGCTAGAAGTCCGCCTTGAGTAATACTACGCATAATGTTGTTGATGTTCGGATATTGGCGTGGTGAAGCGTAGCCTGGGTTCCAGTCTGTCGATGTTTCACTTTTTAACTTCTGGCAAAATGACACGTATGTCATTAATTAAGTCACGTGCTAATATGCCTATTAATAGGATTAATGATAATCAATAATTACACGGAAAACCCGTCGAGTTTCCCCAGGTGTTGCTATTATCAGAAGCTCAATACGGCCCAATTAATGGTATCGGAGTTAAAATATATTTATTTGACTGACCAGGCAAGATATATCAACGCCAATTCCCGGGCTAGGTGAAGCGTGACATCTAGTAGAATTCTGCATTGCACCCATTAATATACATTAATTGTTTTGATTTCATAAGTATTATGTACTGGATTTCGTATTTTTTCTTTCTTGTCATAAATTAGAGATGTGCTTATTCTTAGTTTCCAAAGCTCTTTGAGTCTTTTTTTAATCCGTTTGCATGTACGTATGTATCCATTTATGTCAAACCCCTTGCGGGGATCTAGACATACTTTTCTGGGCAGACTTAGCTGACCTAAGTAGTTAAGGAGTACTAAGCAATGTGTGTAAGGTGTCTTGCCCAATGATACTACATACATGCGCTGACCCGAGTATCGAACACGGGACCCTTCGATTCCAAATCAGACGTTCTAACCAATGGACCACGGACGCCATATACACAGTGCAGCCGTTTCATACACTGCTTACGTGGCTTAGCGACTGGTTGAGTGGTTGTATCTTTCATTAGTCACCGCCACAATCTGCATACATGCTTCAGAGAGCTGCTGCAGTAGACTGTCTGTGTAGAATACGTGTGTTACTGCAGCAGCCATGCATGCACGGAATGCCGTGCAACAGTAAGCCATGACTATAACATAGAGTGGTGGGCTGGTATCGTGAGTTGTAACCAATCATATCACAGTTTAGGGAGTGCCTCAACCTGTCCAGTTCACATATGTGTGACATGGATACGTCTATATCTCGTCTTTAGCACAACCCCCCGATTGGTTGAATACGTCTATAGCTCGTCTTTAGCACAACCCCCCGATTGGTTAGATACGTCTATATCTCGTCTTTAGCACAGCCCCCCCAGATTGGTTGGATACGTCTATATCTCGTCTTTAGCACAGCCCCCCCAGATTGGTTGAATACGTCTATATCTCGTCTTTAGCACAACCCCCCGATTGGTTGGATACGTCTATATCTCGTCTTTAGCACAACCCCCCGATTGGTTGGATACGTCTATATCTCGTCTTTAGCACAACCCCCCGATTGGTTGTATACGTCTATATCTCGTCTTTAGCACAACCCCCCGATTGGTTAGATACGTCTATATCTCGTCTTTAGCACACCCCCCGATTGGTTGATACGTCTATATCTCGTCTTTAGCACAACCCCCCGATTGGTTGGACACGTCTATATCTCGTCTTTAGCACAACCCCCGATTGGTTGTACACGTCTATATCTCGTCTTTAGCACAACCCCCCGATTGGTTGTAACGTCTATATCTCGTCATTAGCACAACCCCCCGATTGGTTGTATACGTCTATATCTCGTCTTTAGCACAGCCTCCCCCCCCCCCGATTGGTTGTATACGTCTATATCTCGTCCTTAGCACCCCCCCCCCGATTGGTTGCATACGTCTATATCTCGTCTTTAGCACCCCCCGATTGGTTGGACACGTCTATATCTCGTCTTTAGCACAACCCCCCGATTGGTTGAATACGTCTATATCTCGTCTTTAGCACAACCCCCGATTGGTTAGATACGTCTATATCTCGTCTTTAGCACAACCCCCCGATTGGTTAGATACGTCTATATCTCGTCTTTAGCACAACCCCCCGATTGGTTAGATACGTCTATATCTCGTCTTTAGCACAACCCCCCGATTGGTTAGATACGTCTATATCTCGTCTTTAGCACAACCCCCGAGTAGACGTTCCGTCTAGCACACCCCCCGATTGGTTAGATACGTCTATATCTCGTCTTTAGCACAACCCCCCGATTGGTTAGATACGTCTATATCTCGTCTTTAGCACAACCCCCGATTGGTTGGACACGTCTATATCTCGTCTTTAGCACAACCCCCCCCCCCCGATTGGTTCGATATTCTATTAGATATGCTATGTACAGACGTATGTACAGACAATCTGAGACATCAATAACACGTGCTTGCAATCCTTACACATCACAGTTTTTGAGCTTAATTCAATTAAATGGTTCTGTATTATCTAAGAGCATCAACAACTCTTCTACCTTCATCATCCACAGCATATAACAATACGTCAATAGTCAGCTGGTCACACACGCTTATTTCTTTAGAATGCGTGACATTTATACCAGTTCATCACTTCCACTACACGTGACCACAACACGTGACCAGAATATTCTAGTATCACTATTAAGTGTCCCGTAAGTACTTATCAAATGGATTCCGGCCAGTCCGTTTTGGATTGGATGGAAGGTTGGTGTTCATATTTCCTGAAAGGAAAAAAGTTAATAATAAATATAAAGTTAATAATAAATGCAACAAGTACTTTCAATAGCAAGCATACATAGTCCACTCAGAGTTAGTGCGCTGATCAGACCTGAAGACGGTTGTACTTGAATAACTGACATGGGAAGAGATTATAATATTACTGTCAGACGGATATGTAGTCCAGTGGTAACACGCTGGACTGGTAATCCAGGGATCGCAGGTTCGATCCCCCGTCTGACCATAATACAATTAACAGTCTTTCAGATGGGACGTTAAACCGAGGTCTCGTGTCGGTGCTTTACACCGTGCACGTAAAAGAACCAGAGGAGATTCTGGAATGGGTCTCTGTCTGTATCATTGCACTATCCTCCAAAATCTAAAATTACTAATCTCTTCAGGAGGCGTCGCTCATATGGGCAACCGGTAGCGACGATACATAAACGTAAAACACACAAAAAGATTATAATATAGTTTGACATGGGAAGAGATTATAATATAGTTTAGTTTAAACATATTTTGTTTCCCAATATAATACATATTCAACAATGCATACACCACGCATAATCAGAATACAGAAACAGGATTAGAATGGAAGACAGAGTCTTATATAATTCTTCTCCTCGAAGGAAGAGATTATAATATAGTTTTGCTCAAGCTCTGACCGTACACAGCAAACTAGTTTATATTACTATTGACCACATAACTGTGCTTGTAATCAGTGTCATACAGCCATGACATATTTTCTTATATCAACACACGTGCAGTAACACCTACACGGATTCTGATTTGTCGCGGCATGATATCTTGGTTTTGACTCACTTGACAAGAGGCTTGCTTAATAGCAACATTCCTTACATAAAATATGGTATGAAATCACCACGAATATATATATATATTATATATATAATATATATATATATACGCACACTCATACACAGTCATTGCTAAATGCTGCCATCACATGGCCGGTCATGCACATTCCTGGGGAAGGGGTATCGGCATTGTTTGCAACTAGATACAGCGCATTGCCTTACAAGAAAATAAAGATGCAACATAGATAAGGGAAGACTATCAGCTTGAATTTCTTTGTAAATTTATCTTAGGTTCGTTGAAGTACGATACTGTAAGGCGGTTTGTATATACGGGTGACATTACATTATAAGGCAGTAAGCCTATTGTAGTAACGTAGTGCGGGTTGGGTATGGGTGGTTACCACACCATAAAACAGTAAAACTAGTTGCATACTTGCAAGCCCCATACAGTTCACCCATTCCGTCTTGGAGACAGTCTTATTTTCGTCCTCGTCACAGTAGCGTACAAACTTCCGGGCACATTTGCGCGTGAATTTATTCTGTGCACTCTTCAATGTCGCACGGAATCGTTCAAGCTCATTGTTTTCCAAATTCTACAATCATGAAATAGTATGGATAGAGTTAGTTTGCTTCTGGTCGATGGAACAACACAAAGCAATTGCAACAGAACTGCAACACCGTATTCTTTGCCTTCCAGTTTTGCAACCTTTGAAATAATAACAAACATTCACTCATTTTGTAAATAAGATAAAAATGTGAACTGAACTGAACAAACCGAAAGTGGTCTCAGGTTTTAGACGTTACAATACAGTTAAATAGTTAAATATTAATTGACATCATTATATAAAGTAAAGTGTTTGTTTATTATAATGTCACCGCTATTTAAAGGGCCAGCCATTTCCGACTAATGAGACACCTCTTGTTATGAACATGAGATGCTAGTAGCTTAGGCGCCAGGCTGGTAAAGTTTAAACTTTATTTATTTTACAAAGATTGCAAAGCAAGTTCTAACAACTTATATTAATCACTCTCGTTGGCGCGGATGAAAGCGTATATGTGGTCATTCGTGTGGGAGGAAACCGGAGTACCCGGAGAAAACCCACCTGTCCGATATGACGACCACCGTACCATCTCATATACTTCACGGTCCGAGGATCGAACCCGGGTTGCATTGGTGAGAAGCGAGCGCGCTAACCACTGTACTAACCACTGCGCTAATCGGACAGCCTGGTAGGCAATCAGTAACCAACAGGCCATTAGGCCACGGAGGCGGTGCTATAAGCTATACATGTCTAACCTGGTTATGATTTGTATCCAGCATTGTAAACTTCCAGCGGACTGAGCGTTCATGTATCGTCTGCTCCGGATCAATCACCAACTTGCTACAAGATTGACAAGGAATACATTTTACATAGATACATTTAAAGCGACACTACATCAGTGAAAACACAAATTTCTACAGAATGTATTTTCCTATTATATGGTATTATATTTTCCAAATATTTGCCTCAAAACCCGAGCATTTAAACTGATAAACAAACGTCGTATACGCGGTTTGTTGACATAACAAAATAATGTAAATAGGGTCGACATCCAATCGTAATACAACTCGTATATCATGAATAACAGATTTATGGAACAGATTAGCTGTTATATCTCACATGTATGCCTATGTATATTTATTTGTAGACTAATCTTTAATTAGTTAAATTATCTCAAATCGACATTACCTCGAGTATAGTATTGACTCCGATGACAAACAAACGTCAATTCAGGAGCATGGATGAACGTTATACATGTACATGTATGAAAATCCTACTTTCAATTTCGAAAGCTTGTAGACCACAAAAAACACTGTTTATTGATTCAATGTTAGTGTTCGAATGTATTCGGAAGAATTTGTAGTAGCAATGCATTTATACGTGAAAACATGCATTTTATAGGCTTTTTACGATGTAATGTCGCTTTAATGTAGATAAATAAAAACCTAAATATAGATACATGTAGTAGTGACCATTGAAGATGTAACGTGTCATGTGCCCTAAGTGGGGCAAGTGCCCTGCACCCGAGTGTACTGCGTTCTTGATGAGCATATATACTGTTATGTTCTACTTATATTGGAAGCTCTTTAGAATTTAATGAATGCCCTTGTTTAATTAATCAATTAATTAATTAATGCTGTCTCTATCTAGGAATTTAAGCTCTACCTATAAATAATGAGAGCATCAATACATATCAATATCGCACTGTATTATAAATGCAACGCGATATTGAGGACGATACCATTACACTAAGATATAGACTAAGTGATTGTATCTCATTATACCTGGTCGATACCAACTACCTGGATCACCTATTTCGTGTTTATTTTATTGGTTTTCTGTTTATATACATATTTCACATATCGCTTTGGACAAGTAACTGAATTTGTATAAACATGTTTTATTTTTCAATTATTTACAGCACCAAATAACAATGATAAAACGGATGGATGGATGGATGTGTATAATGCAATGGTCGTCTGTTCACTCACCCATGCCCAGTAATGACGTGCACTGGTGATGGATGGATGGATGGATGGATGTGTATATGCAATGGTCGCCTGTTCACTCACCCATGCCCAGTAATGACGTGCACTGGTAATGGATGGATGGATGCGTATAATGCAATGATCGCCTGTTCACTCACCCATGCCCAGTAATAACGTGCACTGGTGATGGATGGATGGATGGATAGATGGATGGATGGATGGATGGATGGATGGATGGAGGATGGATGGATGTGTATATGCAATGGTCGCCTGTTCACTCACCCATGCCCAGTAATGACGTGCACTGGTGATGGATGGATGGATGGATGGATGGATGGATGGGATGGTGGATGGATGGATGATGGATGGATGGATGGATGGATGTGTATATGCAATGGTCGCCTGTTCACTCACCCATGCCCAGTAATGACGTGCACTGGTGATGGATGGATGGATGGATGTGTATAATGCAATGGTCGCCTGTTCACTCACCCATGCCCAGTAATGACGTGCACTGGTGATGGGATGGATGGATGTGTATATGCAATGGTCGCCTGTTCACTCACCCATGCCCAGTAATGACGTGCACTGGTGATGGATGGATGGATGTGTATAATGCAATGGTCGCCTGTTCACTCACCCATGCCCAGTAATGACGTGCACTGGTGATGGATGGATGATGGATGGATGGATGGATGGATGGATGGATGGATGATGGATGGATGGATGTGTATATGCAATGGCGCCTGTTCACTCACCCATGCCCAGTAATGACGTGCACTGGTGATGGATGGATGGAGTGTATAATGCAATGATCGCCTGTTCACTCACCCATGCCCAGTAATGACGTGCACTGGTGATGATGGATGGATGAGATGGATGGATGGATGTATGTGTATATACAATGGTCGCATGATCCATGCCTCAATAATGCATGATGTATGGAAGGATGATGGATGGATGGATGATGGATGGATGGATGGATGGATGGATGATGGATGGATGAGATGGATGGATGATGTGTTACAACGACGCCTTCACAAATGCACTGATGGATGGATGGATGGATGATGGATGGATGATGATGGATGATGATGGATGGATGGATGGATGAGTATATGCAATGGTCGCCTGTTCACTCACCCATGCCCAGTAATGACGTGCACTGGTGATGGATGGATGGATGTGTATATGCAATGGTCGCCTGTTCACTCACCCATGCCCAGTAATGACGTGCACTGGTGATGGATGGATGGATGTGTATATGCAATGGTCGCCTGTTCACTCACCCATGCCCAGTAATGACGTGCACTGGTGATGGATGGATGGATGGATGTGTATAATGCAATGGTCGCCTGTTCACTCACCCATGCCCAGTAATGACGTGCACTGGTGATGGATGGATGGATGGATGTGAATGCAATGGTCGCCTGTTCACTCACCCATGCCCAGTAATGACGTGCACTGGTGATGGATGGATGGATAATGGATGGATGGATGGAGATGTGTATATGCAATGGTCGCCTGTTCACTCACCCATGCCCAGTAATGACGTGCACTGGTGATGGATGGATGGATGTGTATATGCAATGGTCGCCTGTTCACTCACCCATGCCCAGTAATGACGTGCACTGGTGATGGATGGATGGATGGATGGATGTGTATAATGCAATGGTCGCCTGTTCACTCACCCATGCCCAGTAATGACGTGCACTGGTGATGGATGGATGGATGGATGTGAATGCAATGGTCGCCTGTTCACTCACCCATGCCCAGTAATAACGTGCACTGGTGATGGATGGATGGATGGATGTGTATATGCAATGGTCGCCTGTTCACTCACCCATGCCCAGTAATGACGTGCACTGGTGATGGATGGATGGATGTGTATAATGCAATGGTCGCCTGTTCACTCACCCATGCCCAGTAATGACGTGCACTGGTGATGGATGGATGGATGATGGATGTGTATATGCAATGGTCGCCTGTTCACTCACCCATGCCCAGTAATGACGTGCACTGGTGATGGATGGATGGATGGATGTGTATAATGCAATGGTCGCCTGTTCACTCACCCATGCCCAGTAATAACGTGCACTGGTGATGGATGGATGGATGGATGGATGTGTATAATGCAATGGTCGCCTGTTCACTCACCCATGCCCAGTAATGACGTGCACTGGTGATGGATGGATGGATGGATGTGTATATGCAATGGTCGCCTGTTCACTCACCCATGCCCAGTAATGACGTGCACTGGTGATGGATGGATGGATGGATGGATGGATGTGTATAATGCAATGGTCGCCTGTTCACTCACCCATGCCCAGTAATGACGTGCACTGGTGATGGGTGGATGTATGTGTATATGCAATGGTCGCCTGTTCACTCACCCATGCCCAGTAATGACGTGCACTGGTGATGGATGGATGGATGTGTATAATGCAATGGTCGCCTGTTCACTCACCCATGCCCAGTAATGACGTGCACTGGTGATGGATGGATGGATGGATGTGTATATGCAATGGTCGCCTGTTCACTCACCCATGCCCAGTAATGACGTGCACTGGTGATGGATGGATGGATGAATGGATGTGTATATGCAATGGTCGCCTGTTCACTCACCCATGCCCAGTAATAACGTGCACTGGTAGATGGATGGATGGATGGATGTGTATATGCAATGGTCGCCTGTTCACTCACCCATGCCCAGTAATGACGTGCACTGGTGATGGATGGATGGATGTGTATATGCAATGGTCGCCTGTTCACTCACCCATGCCCAGTAATGACGTGCACTGGTGATGGATGGATGGATGGATGTGTATATGCAATGGTCGCCTGTTCACTCACCCATGCCCAGTAATGACGTGCACTGGTGATGGATGGATGGATGGATGTGTATATGCAATGGCCTGTTCACTCACCCATGCCCAGTAATAACGTGCACTGGTGATGGATGGATGGATGTGTATATGCAATGGTCGCCTGTTCACTCACCCATGCCCAGTAATGACGTGCACTGGTGATGGTGATGGATGGATGGATGTGTATAATGCAATGGTCGCCTGTTCACTCACCCATGCCCAGTAATGACGTGCACTGGTGATGGATGGATGGATGTGTATAATGCAATGGTCGCCTGTTCACTCACCCATGCCCAGTAATGACGTGCACTGGTGATGGATGGATGGATGGTATATGCAATGGTCGCCTGTTCACTCACCCATGCCCAGTAATGACGTGCACTGGTGATGGATGGATGTATGTGTATATGCAATGGTCGCCTGTTCACTCACCCATGCCCAGTAATGACGTGCACTGGTGGATGGATGGATGGATGTGTATAATGCAATGGTCGCCTGTTCACTCACCCATGCCCAGTAATGACGTGCACTGGTGATGGATGGATGGATGGATGTGTATATGCAATGGTCGCCTGTTCACTCACCCATGCCCAGTAATGACGTGCACTGGTGATGGATGGATGGATGTGTATATGCAATGGTCGCCTGTTCACTCACCCATGCCCAGTAATGACGTGCACTGGTGATGGATGGATGGATGTGTATATGCAATGGTCGCCTGTTCACTCACCCATGCCCAGTAATGACGTGCACTGGTGATGGATGGATGGATGTGTATATGCAATGATCGCCTGTTCACTCACCCATGCCCAGTAATAACGTGCACTGGTGATTGGATGGATGGATGGATGGATGGATGGATGGATGGATGGATGGATGGATGGATGTGTATAATGCAATGATCGCCTGTTCACTCACCCATGCCCAGTAATAACGTGCACTGGTGATGGATGGATGGATGGATGTGTATAATGCAATGGTCGCCTGTTCACTCACCCATGCCCAGTAATAACGTGCACTGGTGATGGATGGATGGATGGATGTGTATAATGCAATGGTCGCCTGTTCACTCACCCATGCCCAGTAATGACGTGCACTGGTGATGGATGGATGGATGTGTGTATGCAATGGTCGCCTGTTCACTCACCCATGCCCAGTAATGACGTGCACTGGTGATGGATGGATGGATGTGTATAATGCAATGGTCGCCTGTTCACTCACCCATGCCCAGTAATGACGTGCACTGGTGATGGATGGATGGATGGATGTGTATAATGCAATGGTCGCCTGTTCACTCACCCATGCCCAGTAATAACGTGCACTGGTGATGGATGGATGGATGGATGTGTATATGCAATGGTCGCCTGTTCACTCACCCATGCCCAGTAATAACGTGCACTGGTGATGTATGGATGTGTATATGCAATGGTCGCCTGTTCACTCACCCATGCCCAGTAATGACGTGCACTGGTGATGGATGGATGGATGTGTATATGCAATGGTCGCCTGTTCACTCACCCATGCCCAGTAATGACGTGCACTGGTGATGGAGATGGATGGATGTGTATATGCAATGGTCGCCTGTTCACTCACCCATGCCCAGTAATGACGTGCACTGGTGATGGATGGATGGATGTGTATATGCAATGGTCGCCTGTTCACTCACCCATGCCCAGTAATGACGTGCACTGGTGATGGATGGATGGATGTGTATATGCAATGGTCGCCTGTTCACTCACCCATGCCCAGTAATGACGTGCACTGGTGATGGATGGATGGATGTGTATATGCAATGGTCGCCTGTTCACTCACCCATGCCCAGTAATAACGTGCACTAGTGATGGATGGATGGATGGATGTGTATATGCAATGGTCGCCTGTTCACTCACCCATGCCCAGTAATGACGTGCACTGGTGATGGATGGATGGATGGATGTGTATATGCAATGGTCGCCTGTTCACTCACCCATGCCCAGTAATGACGTGCACTGGTGATGGATGGATGGATGTGTATATGCAATGGTCGCCTGTTCACTCACCCATGCCCAGTAATGACGTGCACTGGTGATGGATGGATGGATGGATGTGTATATGCAATGGTCGCCTGTTCACTCACCCATGCCCAGTAATGACGTGCACTGGTGATGGATGGATGGATGTGTATATGCAATGGTCGCCTGTTCACTCACCCATGCCCAGTAATGACGTGCACTGGTGATGGATGGATGGATGTGTATATGCAATGGTCGCCTGTTCACTCACCCATGCCCAGTAATGACGTGCACTGGTGATGGATGGATGGATGTGTATATGCAATGGTCGCCTGTTCACTCACCCATGCCCAGTAATGACGTGCACTGGTGATGGATGGATGGATGGATGGATGGATGTGTATATGCAATGGTCGCCTGTTCACTCACCCATGCCCAGTAATGACGTGCACTGGTGATGGATGGATGGATGTGTATATGCAATGGTCGCCTGTTCACTCACCCATGCCCAGTAATGACGTGCACTGGTGATGGATGGATGGATGGATGGATGTGTATAATGCAATGGTCGCCTGTTCACTCACCCATGCCCAGTAATGACGTGCACTGGTGATGGATGGATGGATGGATGTGTATATGCAATGATCGCCTGTTCACTCACCCATGCCCAGTAATGACGTGCACTGGTGATGGATGAATGGATGGATGGATGTGTATAATGCAATGGTCGCCTGTTCACTCACCCATGCCCAGTAATAACGTGCACTGGTGGTGGATGGATGGACGGATGTGTATATGCAATGGTCGCCTGTTCACTCACCCATGCCCAGTAATAACGTGCACTAGTGATGGATGGATGGATGTGTATAATGCAATGATCGCCTGTTCACTCACCCATGCCCAGTAATAACGTGCACTGGTAATGATGGATGGATGGATGGATGGATGTGTATATGCAATGGTCGCCTGTTCACTCACCCATGCCCAGTAATAACATGCACTGGTGATGGATGGATGGATGGATATGTATATGCAATGGTCGCCTGTTCACTCACCCATGCCCAGTAATGACGTGCACTGGTGATGGATGGATGGATGGATGTGTATAATGCAATGGTCGCCTGTTCACTCACCCATGCCCAGTAATGACGTGCACTGGTGATGGATGGATGGATGTGTATAATGCAATGGTCGCCTGTTCACTCACCCATGCCCAGTAATGACGTGCACTGGTGATGGATGGATGGATGGATGTGTATATGCAATGGTCGCCTGTTCACTCACCCATGCCCAGTAATGACGTGCACTGGTGATGGATGGATGGATGGATGTGTATAATGCAATGGTCGCCTGATCACTCACCCATGCCCAGTAATGACGTGCACTGATGATGGATGGATGGATGTGTATAATGCAATGGTCGCCTGTTCACTCACCCATGCCCAGTAATGACGTGCACTGGTGAGGATGGATGGATGTGTATATGCAATGGTCGCCTGTTCACTCACCCATGCCCAGTAATGACGTGCACTGGTGATGGATGGATGATGTGTAATGCAATGGTCGCCTGTTCACTCACCCATGCCCAGTAATGACGTGCACTGGTAAAAAAAAAGATGGATGGATGGATGGATGTGTATATGCAATGGTCGCCTGTTCACTCACCCATGCCCAGTAATAACGTGCACTGGTGATGGATGGATGGATGGATGTGTATAATGCAATGGTCGCCTGTTCACTCACCCATGCCCAGTAATAACGTGCACTGGTGATGGATGGATGGATGGATGTGTATATGCAATGTTCGCCTGTTCACTCACCCATGCCCAGTAATGACGTGCACTGGTGATGGATGGATGGATGTGTATAATGCAATGTTCGCCTGTTCACTCACCCATGCCCAGTAATGACGTGCACTGGTGATGGATGGATGTGTATATGCAATGGTCGCCTGTTCACTCACCCATGCCCAGTAATGACGTGCACTGGTGATGGATGGATGGATGTGTATATGCATTGGACGCGTGTTCACTCACCCATGCCCAGTAATGACGTGCACTGGTGATGGATGGATGGATGGATGGATGGATGGATGGATGGATGTGTATAATGCAATGATCGCCTGTTCACTCACCCATGCCCAGTAATGACGTGCACTGGTGATGGATGGATGGATGGATGGATGTGTATATGCAATGTTCGCCTGTTCACTCACCCATGCCCAGTAATAACGTGCACTGGTGGTGGATGGATGGATGGATGGATGTGTATAATGCAATGATCGCCTGTTCACTCACCCATGCCCAGTAATGACGTGCACTGGTGATGGATGGATGGATGGATGGATGTGTATATGCAATGTTCGCCTGTTCACTCACCCATGCCCAGTAATAACGTGCACTGGTGGTGGATGGATGGATGGATGGATGTGTATAATGCAATGGT